>JAWWEQ010045762.1:0-16769 GCA_035583055.1 Torymus tubicola | reverse complement strand
AAAAGCATTTTTTTTATTTCGTAAAAGAACAGGTATTATGAACTAATTTTCAAAATTCTCACGTTTATGCACTTAACATTTGTAAAATTATAGATTTTATCTAGTTATTGTATATATTTTATAGAAAAAAATAATTTTTATATTCAATTTAGTTGGATAAAATAAATCACTGCTGGACTTATGTTGTTATGCCGCGCATTATTTTAGCTACTACTGACAGTTTTAAATGAAAATGATCCATTTAAAGATACAAAATCCAAAGTTTTTCCGATTTTCAAAAAAAATAGACTTATGCCTATTAGCTAGTCGTTATGCCTCGGAGCCACTGATATATAATATAGTGAAACTCACGCTTTTATTGCTGCAACAATACGATGAATAGACACAATGTGTAACTTTGAACTTGAATAACTTCATGGTGCTATATATATAGGCCGACGACCGATTGCGTACCTGATCGACACGTGCCGAAAACTTATCATCTATGTAAATTGATGAGTTCAAGTACGAATATGGTGCTATATGGCTATATTATCAGCTATTATACTGTACATATATGTAAAATCTTCCGCCTCCTCCCTTCATTGTGACACGTGCGAGTTGCGACCGTGACGCATGGCTTTTCTATATATATATATGCAAGAGTCTGTAATATCGCATCATATATATTTATTGTTATCGTTATTTTTCACGACCGTTCGAACGTGTATTAGTAAACAGATTATGCACGATATGCGAGTACGTAGAATGAACAAATACACACATTCCAGATAGATTTTCACAGCTTTTTTTTATTCTTTTGAAATACAAAAACATTATGTCGTACAATGATGAAACAATGTGAAAATGATAGTAGAAAGTGTAATAAGTAATATGAAAGTGATATTTATTAGAAGTCAATTATTTTGAACATGTTGAGAATATTTAATTGAAATGATGCCTAATTATCGCTCCATTAATATCGTTATTTATTGGTATAGATTTATATTATCTTGGCACAGCTCTTAAGAGAAACCTTCACTCTGTCTCCTAAAAAATTCACGCTTATTACACATCCACACTATTAAATTACTGAAAAATAGTTAAAAGCCACGCACATATCTCATACCTCGCAATCGAGAATTCTACGGCATTTGCCACGGATATCGGGCTTGTAACACGGCTTGCAACGCCCCGGTGGATCAATAACGCTGTCGGGCACAAAGCTGGGCAAAACGTCACCATTCGCCTCTCGATTGAATTGGTGTAAGGCCTTCAGTAATTCATGATTCTCGAACTGAAACGTTCAGTTGATCGTAAGTTTTTCACTTCACAAAATCGATGAAAGAAAAACAAACTAAAAATGAGAAAAATTATCGATAGACAACCTTGGTATAATCTTCGTCAGTGGGTGCCGATAGAGCTATCCCCGCGATCACGAGAACACCAAAACTGAGAAGCACAAGTTTAGCCATTGTTGATTTCTATTTTTTTTTGTATATACTTTCGTCGTGTACTCTTGTGTTGAATGAAACGTCCAGTCGGGAGTATTTCTCTACATGCACTGCTTATATGAAAATAGCCGTCTTATGAACTTCCGATAAATTTTCTTTATCTACTTGATAAAACCACAATCGATTATTATAAGCTTTTGTACTGGAGATATCTTACTGATGAATCATTAATATTTTTAACAATAACTTTTATTTTGTTACTCGTCACGGTGCTTGTAACATGGATTACGGCTTGTGTTTAATAACTAAATTTATAGTTAATTAAGGTTTTAAGAGAATTGTTTGTTTCAATTTCTTGAGTGAAAAGTCTAGAATAATTATTTAATTGTCTGAGATCATCTTATCAGGTACTTATGATCAACGTTGTAAGATTTCAAAGTTCTTTTTTTTACAATTTATAGAAAACATAATTGTTATCGCAGATATCTTGTTTCACTTGTGATTAGTTGTATCATGTATACTAATAATTTTGTCATATCTATTATTACGTTCACATTTTCTAGTATTACCAGGGTACATTAAAAACATTTAAAATTAGCAAAACAAAATTTTAATTACTTGAAATTTATCATTTAAAATTATCCCTTTAGTATTTTTACTTTATAATAATATAATTTGTAATATAAATTACATTTTTGTGAAATGATTTTCATTGAAGTGATACTTTAACAGCTAAACTAACAATAAGTATGTGATTTGAAGATTTTCAAATATTTAATGAATAAATAAAAGATTTACTAAGAGTTGCTAAAGTAAACATATCTAATTTATATATTATACCGTCGCTCCGTACGAAGACTTGGACATTTCAAATCCCCCCCGCGAAGACTAGCACATTTCAGATTTTTCCGCAAAGAGCACATTTCGCGCTTATAATTTTATAAAATTTATTAAAATCAAAAGATATATAAGAATATTTCCGTACAAAAAAGTTTTGATGTGTCTAATTACCATGTATATATGTTGTTTCCATTGATTTTTTAAAATAAGAAAATTCAAAGTGATAAGTGAAATTAATTAATTTATTAAAATAAATCATTTTTTTTACAATCCAATTTGAATTTTACTTATTAAATCTATGGAGAAATGAATATACATATTAATTAGACACAATAAGACTTTTTTATACGGAAATATTCTTATATTATAAATTATATAGGAGCGCGAAATGTGTTAGTCTTCGCGGGGACACCGCGAAAAGTGCTAGTTTTCGCGGGAAAGTTGAGATGTGCTTATAGTCTTCGTAGGGAGCGACGATATATTGATAAATAGTTGTATTATCTGCTATCTATGATTCTATTTTGACAATTACATCATTTTACTGTAAGAGTATATTTAAGAAGATAACGAAGTCGTAAAATCGTAAAAATATCAATTACATTAATTAAAAATGGCTTCTTGCTATGTTCTAAATGTCACATATTATTCAGAATTATCTTTTATATTGAAGATATTTAGAGTGGGATAATAATCATAGTTAAATAGCTATCTCAATGATAAATTTAAAATTTTTAATTGAACTGACGTTATTCTGAGAAATTTTTATTTTTATAGCTTATACGCGCGTTTACACCTGTTTTGCGTTCACAAGACTGCTGAAAGAATGTCTTTTATAGATTTAGGAGATAATATGTATTCTTTGATATACAAATTTTTAAGGATAATCTGTGAAGTTTGCGATCTGCGTATTATATTAAGTGTCACAGAAAAAAACTGTACAAATTTAATTTCTTTTGTAAATTCAAGCTTTTGTCAATACAGTTTTCCAAAAACAGAAGGTTTTAACACTAATTTTAGGAAAGGATTATCTTGCATTAATAATAATAAATAAAGAGTAAAATAAAAAAACAATTTTACTAGACTTATTGTTAATTTTATTATTCGTTTAGTTAATAACGTCGTTTTATTAAAATTACACATAAAAGGTTAAAATAATAGATCAAAATGATAAAACTTCAATCGCGCCAATACTGAACCAATCAAGCGTGTTAAAACTTTTGAACACTGTTTATACATCATTAATCACCTTCTTTAAAAGCATAAGCACGGCGCCGTTTATCTGAAAATAATAAGATCATTGGTTTTACAAATCCGACGAATCAAATTAACGAATTAAATTATCACCTAAAGACTATGATTTAAAATTAGACTGATTATAAGAAAGATTTATAAATTTAGAAAAAATATGTATTGGTTAGAATTTTCAAATCCGGAAAAGTGATTTTATGCAGACGCACTTATTTAACCATTTAAATTACTGAATTACTAAATGAAAATTATTACATTTCTTTAATTATTATAATTACAAAAATATCACTACGAGATAGCTTTGTAGCTACAACCAAAAAAATAACATTTTAATCAGAAAAATTTAGAAATTGCAATATAATATATTTAGTGTAGGTCAACAATGGGATTACACTAATGATACTAGGTTTCATTTCAATTCTAAAAAATGCCCCTATAGAGCTTCTACAGAATACGTTTCCCGGATTCTGGAATTATTTCTTTTGAGCCATTATATGCGTTCTATATCAAGTGAACGTCGAATTATTATTAAATCATCGTCTATATCATTGAACTTCATCATGAAAAATATCGTCCGATAATTCTACGATAACAAGCTTTTTTCATTACATTCGATCAAAAGCGGCGATTGCAATCACTATATAAATATAATTATATATACATATATATCTATTCGGAAAATACTTGGAACATTTTGAAATTATTTTTAATTTCGATATCGTACTATTACCGGCCTATTTTATCGATAATCATAAATCCGATTGAATAATCCGTCTCACTCTTTAAGCCTTTTTGCTAACTCACCTCTACGGCACACAACCCTGGATCTTACGACAATTGCCACGGGCATCAAGTCGCTGACAGGTCGGACAGACGTGACGCCCAGGCGCCGTGATGATGTTTCTATTGTCGATGATCACGTCATTATCACGAATCTTCTTAACCTCCCGCTCGGAGTCCTGCTCCACAGGTCGTTCGCCTTGCTGTTCAGTTTCCTCTACCCTCGGCGTCACTTCGATTTCGTCACTGAACTACAGAATAAAAATAAGTTCAACATTGTTCGTTATACTGTCACTTTATGATTTTTTGTTAATGACATTACCGTTATCGCATCCGGATCCGCGATGCGACACTCGTGCACCGAGATGATCGCGGAGATCACAAGCAGCTGTACAAGAGCGATCGTTGTCGTTTTCATTTTGATGGATAATATGCAGTTTTTTCACTGTCGAGCGAAAAATCGGTTGGATCTTATTTGAAGCTTCAGAAAGGTTCGTTAGAGTGATCTGTGTAGAGCTATTGTCACGTCAGCCTTGTCGACGTGTGTTTATGAAAATTCTCGCGCGCGGTGTTGTTGCTTACTTCGACGGATATAATGAACGATAGAAACATTATATATTTTAAATTACTTCTTAGTGTTGATTTTACGTAGTTATTTACGTGCTTCACTTCTCTCCGATGACCCAGTAAAATAATAAGCGTATATTTTAATAAATGACTTGTTAACGAATTATCTCGAAAAAGTTTCAACATGTGTTATCAAAATTTGTACTGACTCAGAAAAAGTCATTCAAAAATTGTGTTTACAGACAATTTTCATCACAATTGAAGCCCTCGACGAAAAACTTTTTTGAACTTGATTGAATATGGTAGACAAAGAATGAACTCAAACTTATCTAATAATGCCATTATATGTTGTATATGGCAGTGGTTGAGATGTTGTATATTTGGAGTAATCAAGACTCTATTAACAAACTGTTATACTGTTTAAAATTCTCAAAAATATTATAATTATTTGACAATATTTTTCCGTATGTGATATAAATTTATAAAATTATATCTATTTTGATAAGTTGTCTTAATAACAGTATTATACTAATTATAATTGAGTATTCGAAATCAAAATTTAGTTATAAAATAAACAAAACTTTTTTTTATTGTCTTTATAGAATTCTGAAATTATATTTTTTGTAATTGATGTTTGGTAAAAAAACTGTATGTAGCCATAAAAGTTATAGTAAACATTACAAAAAACATCACGCTAGATGATATCTACTTTTCTTTCGAATTATGTTAATAACATTGATAAACTGTCTAATTAAAATTATAAAGCAATATACATAATGTAACAGCGATACGTACCTCGTGTGTACCAAATAGATTTCGGAGTCTCGCAAACAGCGCACAATATCTTTTCCCCACTTTCTTTCACTAACTAAATGCTTTCAGCTGCCAAATATGCGAGAGATCCGATTAGTCGTATATATGTTCCTGGTTTTTTTCGTACTGAGAGACAGACAGAGAGAAAGAGATTGTCCAAATGAACGTAAAAATGAAACTTTTTTGATACCACTAGCGTGTGGGATGCTTTTTTCAAGCGTATATTATGTATTATATGCGTCGACAGGCTACATAAATAATATACTTGACGCGTGTAACGTTGTTTAAGAATATACTTTTTCAAAATGCAATAAATATTGTTTGTAATGCTGGATGAAATCATAAGTATTTAGAATAACTGACTTCAGTGATTTAGAAGGCTACAGCATTTATTATACGCATATTAAAAATTATTGTATTTTTAATAGTTTTCTGATGAAAAGCCACTACCAATTCAATGCCACTTGGCTTAAGCGTAAAATCCATCTCGATTTAAGTATTGAAAAAGTATTAAACCCATTTGGTCAATGATGAAAATGCAGGATACAACATGAAGTCAAAACAGATTCTTTAATCTCTTTTTTCTTATGCCATGTAGCTTAGAGAAATCTTAACAGGATAACTTTAATACAATCATTTTTCATGAAATTTTAATCAATTATTGACAAGGGATAGAACTTGCTTACATTTTTAAAGAAGCCATAGATTTAAATTTCAATACTTCACAGTTTCTTTTATTTAATTATGCATTTAAAAACAAATTTGAAAAATAGTTATTCATCAGCATGAATCGGTTTCGTGATATTGCAAGTAACGAAACGGATCTTTAGTTATTTAGCTACATTTTTAGCAGAACGTGCTTGGGTTACATTAAGCCATCACCGGAGCAAAAGAAACATCTAATTTAATATATTTGGTTTACTGCAACAATATACCTCTCATTAAAGTACGGCATTGAACATATTTTTGCTTCTAAAAATTACATGTAAATTAATTGTATTTTTTATGCATTAATTAAAATGATTAGAAAACTATTATCTCATTTGACCAGTCAAATTTATTAGAAAAACTCAGTTTAAAGACTGTACATAAATACAAATAATAAAATTGTCCATCGTGTAGCATAAAAAATACAATTACCTTAAATTACTTAGTTAGACCACGTGAGTGTTGAAATAGCAAATAATACATCTAATAAAAAGCGAGGGAGTAAGGCTATGGAAAGCTCAACTTAAATTTAAGAAATAGAAATTATTCTTAGCTAGTTAGTTATTTTTTTGTACTATCCTAGTAATTCACTTTCTATGTTTTCACAGCACATTATATGTTTCAGTTATTTACATTATTCATATATTCTATTTTAACTCAAAGCATATTCTAAAATCTATGATTTTTTTCGAACGTGTTCTAAAGTTAAAATAAAATTAAAAAAACATTTATTACGATAAAATGTTTATATTTGTAAAGTGCTTGACCTAACAAATAGTTCGTTTTTAAAATAAAATCAGACGTATTATATTTGAATCCTCATTCATTATGATCTTCATAATAATATTCGCAAAAGGATAAATAAAATTGATGACCCCTTTATGGCCTGAAAAGCGAGCCAAAGTTCTATGCTTGATTCTGTCTTTTTAGTTAACTAGAATAAATTAAATTTGCAGTAACGAATTTTATCTCATTTTTTACATTTATAAAGTTGATTAAAACTAATTAAATTATAACACATAAATACATCTCGTGCTTTGCCAGTGCCGTTGCTAACTTAAAAACGGTATTTCATAGAGTCCCGCTTCCCAAATCAACAAGGAGTTACAATTCAGACGACACTAAAGTTCTATAGGTAAAACAAAAGTAAGATTGACAATTTCCTGGAATTATTACTGCAAAACCAATTTCCGGGAATAATCTGCGACTTTACTTCCTTATTGCCTTATGAATTACGTCCGACTTTACATACTTTATTAATTTATACAGATTACACAAAATAATACAAAAATGTGTAATATAAACGTAAATTAATATTATTATTCAACTTTAATCACACATCCCACTACAAAAGTATATTTTAGAACAGAACAATATCAAGACAGCGACAAAATATCAACTACTTTCATCAAGAATGATTTCCTACTTCATACTAAATGTCTCATTTTGGATTTTTTAATATAATCTTTTATTTCAATTTTTTATTAACAATTTTAAATCAAACTGAATTTATCCTAAGAATTTTTTATTATTATAGTTAATGTACAAGCTTACACTTGTTTTACGTTTACCAAGTTATGAAAGACTATCTTTTAGATTTGTAAGATAATATACATTTTTTGATTTACAAATTTTTAAGAATATGATTACTAAATGGCGCAAAAAACATTATAAAATTAAATTGTATTCATTTTACAAATCGAAGCTTTTATTAAAACAGTTTATCAAAAACAGAAGGTTTTAATACTCATTTTAGGAAGGGATTATCTTATAAATAGTTAGTAAAATAAAAGGAAAACAAAATTTTACTAGAATTATTGTAACTTTATTATTCGTTTAGCTAATAACGTCGATTTATTAATATCGCACATAAAAGATTAAAATATTAAATCAAAATGATAAAACTTCAAACGCGTCAATACTGAACTAATTAAGCGTGTTAAAACTTTTGAACACTGTTTATGCATCATCAATCACCTTCTTTAAAAGCATAAGCACGGCGCCGTTTGTCTGAAAATAATAAGATCATTGTTTTTACAATTACGAAATGAAAATTATATAAGTAACTCTACAGGATAATTTCTTTTGTAGCTGCAACTAAAAAAAAGTTCCAAATTATCATTCAACAACTCATATTTTCGGTTTCATTTTTTATTTTCAAAAAATGCCCACCAAAATTGTAACTAAATCTGTTTTCTAGGTTTTTAAATTATTTATTTTGAGTCACTACATATATTTTAGTCCAATTATTTGTCGAACTTGTCCTCGATATACCGTTATTAAATCGTCGGCTATCAGTGAACTTTGTTACGTAAAATATCGTTAATAACCCTAGGAGCTTTTTCATTTGATTTGATGAGAACATTACGACATCAATCACTATCAACACAATTATAGATCTACTTGAAAAGTACCTAGAACACTTTTGAAATGATTTTTAACAATGACGTTATACTATCAGCAATCAGTTTTATAAATGATTTCGAATACCGATTGAACAATTCATCATGCTCTTAAATCCTTATTGTAAATTCGCCTTTACGGCACGCAATCTTGGATCTTACGGCAGAAATTATTGGTTGAAATATGTCGCTTACAGGGCGGACAGACGTGTCGCGTAGGCTTATGAGGTATTTCAATGATATGCCTGCCAGTGAAGACAACGTCGTTACTGTGAGTCTTCTTATCCTTTTGATTGGTTTCCTGCTCTACGGGTTGTCTGCCTTGCTGCTCTGTCGGTCTACTTCAATTTCGTCACTAAACTGGAGAATAAAAATAAACCGAACATTGTTTTTTATGGTGATTCTTTATTACTTTTTGTTAATGACATGGTAGATACCACTATCGAGTCTGGATTCAGGATGCTGCACTCGTGCACCGAGATGATCACACAACAGATTACGAGCAGTTGAACAAGAGCAATCATTGACTTCTTCATTGTGGCAAATCACAGTTTTTTTACACTGTTAAACGAGAAATCATTTGAATTTGATTCAGAATGGTGCGATTTGTGTGGATCGCTATTGACTCTTGACCCTTGTCGATTTGTGTTTATGAAAATTCTCGCACACGGTGTTGTTGCTTACTTCGACGGATATAATGAACTATGGAAACGTTATATTTTAAATTACTTGTTACTTGCAGAGTGCATAACTGATGAGTCAGAGATTTTGCTCAAATTTTAGTTTTATATATTCTCGGATGTAGAAATCTGAATACAGCTACAACATTAGACTTCAACGCTCAAAAAAACTGAAGTACTAGATGACTCAGTAAAATAATAAGCGAATATTTTAATAAGTGACTTATTAATGAATCTCCAAAAAGTTTCAACATGTGTTATCAAAATTTGCGCTGACTCAGAAAAAGTCATTCCAAAACTGTGTTTACAAACAACTTTCATCACCATTGAGGCCCTTGCCGGAAAACTTTTTTGAACTTGTTTGAATAATTCGAGACTTTTTAAAAATTATTATAAGATTTCTTGGCTCAGAAACGCTAATGTGGTATTTTCGGCCCGGGTACGAAATAGTTATATCAAAGATAAAATTAAAAATTTTAAATTAACCTGACTTTATTCTGAGAATTTTTTATTATTATAGTTAATGTACAAGTTTATATTTGTTTTACGCTTACGTAATAATACTTATCCTTTAGATATACTAATTTTTAAGCGACATAGAAAAAACTGTATTAAAACCAAATTTTAGTTATTTTGTAAATGCAATCTTGAGTTTTTCAGAAACGGAAAGTTTTAATATTTGTTTTTGAAAAGGAATTGTCTTACTTAAATGAGAGGTAAAATAAAGAAACTAAATTTTACTAGAATTATTGTTAACTTTATTATTTGTTTATTTGTTAACTTCACCTTATTAAAATTGTACATAAAAGGCCAATAGATTAAATTAGGATGATAAGACTCAATCATGCGTATTAAAACTTTTCAACACTATTTTTATACATCATCAATCACCTCCTTTAAAAGTATAAGCATGGCGTAGTTTGGCTGAAATCATATAAGATCACTCTCTTTACAAATAGAACAAACCGAATTCTCAAATAAAATTATTATCTAATAGTTAGAACTAAAAATAAGAATGATTATAAAAATGATCTACGAATTCATTTCTATTAAAAATAATAAGACTTAGATAGAAGTTAAGGCCACAATGCAGGAAAGGATCATTTTAAGCAAGTATCTAGGAATGCATTCTATCACTAATAAATAAGCTCCAATAGTTTTGATCTCGAATAGGCCCTTATTTAATTATTTAAATTATTGAAAGGAAAATTTTTATAATTAGCATGTAAATATCTCTACCAGATACTTTTTTTGTAGCTGCAACTAAAATAATATCCAAAGCAGAATACAACTCATAGCTTTGGTTTGATTTTTGATTGTCAAACACGCCCACCTAAGCTTGAACAGAATACGTTTCTCGGGTTCGGAAATCATTCCTTTTAAGCGACCACATGCATTCTATATTAAACGTTACTCGAATTCTTAAATTCCAATATGAAAACATTTCTATTATTAAATTTTATCACGCAAAATATCATCGAATAATTATACGATAAACAGCTTTTTTAAATTTCATTTGGTCAGAATGCTTCGATTGCAATCACTATCAATACAATTATATCTATTTGGAAAATACTTGGAACACTTTACAATTCTTTTTAACTGCGATATCATTATTGCTACCAGCTCATTTTATCAATCATCATAAATCCGATTGAATAATCCCGTCTCGTTCTTTAATCCTCATTGCGAACTCACCTTTATGGCACGCAATCCTGAATCTTACGGCAGTTGTGGTTTGAATCGAGCCTTTGACAGATTGGACAGACACGCCGTCCAGACTTGCCAGGCGCATCGATGATGTGTCTATTATCGAGGATCACGTCGTTGTGGCGAATTTTCTTATCTTCTCGCTCGATTTTTTGCTCCACGAGTTGTTCGTGTTGCTGTTTCGTCGATCGCTCAGTTGGCGTCACTTTTATTTCGTCAGGAAACTGCAAAATAAAAAAGCAAATATTGTTCTTTATTGTGCCTCTATGACTTTTTCTTAATGAGATAATAGATACCACTATTGCGTCCGAATCCTGGATTCTGCACTCATGAACCGAGATGATTACGAAGAGCACGAACAGAGGAACAAGAATAATCGTTGTCTTCTTCATTGTGATAACATACAGTTTTTATGCTATAAAGCGAGAAATCATTTGAACTTGATTCGACATATTATATAATGTGTTATGGCAAAGTTTATATTTTAAATTATTTCTTAGTGTTGATGTTATATAGTTATTTATGCAAGTTGGACTTCTTTTCGATTATTTTAATAATATTTTGCAATGAACATTGTACCAAAACTGCATTTACCAAAAACTTTTATTTTGAAGTCGTTTGAATAAGATAAACGCAAACAATGAATATGAGCTCATTAGTGCTATTATCTATGTCAAATCTATGTATACGTAGGTTTGAGAATTTGTTAATGATAGTTTTACGAGATTTTGTATTTATTTGAAGACACTATATTACGCGAATTCTGATCAACAAAATTATATGGTAATATTTTTTTATATCTAGTGTAATTTTAGAAAATTATACTTCATTTTGATAAGCCCACTAAATAATATTAATATTTTCTATTATAATAAATATATTCGAACATTCGACGTCAAAGTTTGACTAATAAAAAAAATTAGTAAGGTGAGGATAATTCGATCCAAGAAAGCCAATAAAGGTGATGAACACTCTTTTTAGATTGCAAAATTATTTATTTTGCGACGTCTCACCAACAGGATTTGTTGTCCTCTTCAGATAAGTGCAACTTTTCTTACAAAAAAATTCAAAGTCATAGACGGTTACATGTCTCTTATCAAATTATTGACTTCCTTGGACCGAATTATCCTCACCGTATAATTAATCAAAAAATTTCCTTTACTGAAGATATAATTATATTTCTTGTAATTTACATATCTAATAAGGAAAAGGTAGTAAACATCGTTACAAAACATTATTTTTAAAAACTTTTTTCTTGTATTCTGTTAATAACTTTCATAATCCGCCTAATTAAAATTATAAAACAATATACATAATGTAACAGTGATACGTACCTCGTATGTATATCAAATAGGTTTGAGAGTCTCACACGTGACGTACAATGTGTTGACACACTTTCTTTCACTAACTAAATGCTTTCAGCTGCCAAATATGCGAAAGATCCGATTAGTCGCAGATGTCCCTGGTTTGTTTCGTGCTGAGTGAGAGACAGATTGCCCACAGAACCGCAAAAACAAATTTTTTTCGACACCGCAAGCTCGCACGATGCCTTTTCCAACCGTATCGTGTATAATATGTGCCGACAACTACATAAATAATATGTGTGTGTGTCATTGTTTGAGAATATTTTTTTTCCAAAATGTAATAAATATTGTTTGCACTGCTGGATGAAATCCTGAGTATTTAGAATACCTGACTTTAGTTATTTAGAATGTTACAATATTTAATATACGTGTATTAAAAAGTTATTGTATTTTAAATAGTTTGCCATTGAAAAATCACTGCCAATTCAATGTCACCTGCACTGGGAGAAAATTGTAACAGTCACTATAGAAGTAACCGACTGTATAGTATAATATATTGATACAACTTTAAATTATAGTAACCATTGTAGTATTCTAAATTATATTTATAAATGAGAATTTATCGTACAAATATGGTATTGTAAACTAGTAACGAGCTATGCTATATACTACTCTAAAATTACTTTTTAAAAAAAGTAAAAATATTGGCGAGTAAGTATATTCGTTTCTCTCTCTCTCTCTCTCTTTCATTTTTAAACGTTTCTTGAAGATAAGAAAGTTATGATATCAATCAACAAATTGTCGAATATTTAAAAATCAGTCAAATTTTCGCAGATTTTCTGCTTATAAATACGCATACTTGCCGGACGCGATAAAAGAAAATTAAAAAAAAATTTTATTTCCCTTGGAAATTGAAAATTTGACTGATTTTTGAATACTCGACAATTTTGTTGATTGATTTCATAACTTTCTTATCTTCAATAAACGTTTAAAAATGAAAGAGAGAGAGAGAGAGAGAGAGAGAGAGAAACGGATATACTTACTCGCCAATATTTATACTTTTGTTAAAAAGTAATTTTAGAGAGATTTCACGACTTTTTAAGAGTCCAAGAATATATAGATAGTGATATAAGATGCGTATATGCAGATGTCGCTTAGTTGTATGTATACGTGCATCGTGACGATCTATATATATCTATATAGCGCCACCAAAAAATATCAGCTGACTTATCAGCTTAATCAAACCCCCTTTTTGTACCTGCCGCAAATAAGATGCGTACATGGTATATACGCACACCTAAAGCAAAGTATAGATACATAGAATATACAAAAGTATAGACTCGTGTTCAACTCTGCTGCTTCCTCCTAATTGTATTTTTATTTCTCCTCTCAATATATATACACATAAATTGAAACAACTAGCCACTATACCTATATATGTATATTCATGCTGGCATGTGCGCCGACGTGCACGTAAACATATTGTGTGGTGTGTGTGTGTATATATATATATATATGGGCAGTTCTCAGGTGAATCGAGAGGTCAAAATTTATTTTCTTTTAAAATCACCTAAATTGGCTTCGTTTTTAAGCCAAAATATCCGTTAATATTGATAAAATTACATAACTAAATTCAGAATTTTGATTAATTTTTAGCTCGAAAACGAAGTAAAATTTCGAAATATCTTACATAAACTTTTTTCTTGCAATTTTTCGTAGAATTTAACTATATTTTTTCAGACCCGTATAAGAGATTTTTTTGAAAATCAAAACCGATATGAATTTTTTTAGGTTATAAAATGATGTAACCATTATTTAAACAAGAATAAAAATTTTGAATAACAATTATTATTAAAATATTTAATAATCTTAATAAATTAATTTAAAACCTAAATACATCAGAGGTAATATTAAGAACAAAAATTGACATGCGTTTTAACGAATTTTTGTAAAAGAAAATTTGTTTTTAAAAAAAATCGTGGAAATTTTATACTGTACGAAGTACGTTAATTTTTACAGTTTGTAAATTTTTATATTTATTTTTCAAACATTATTACTTAAAAGAAATGCACAAATCATAAATAAGTTTCAGACTTAATAAAAAAAACATAAAATCATTAAAAAAACTGCCCTTAATTGACGTAAAAATGCCTTTTACCCTTTTATATGTAAGGTTTGGTAAAAAATAAGTAATGATTCGTATTCTCCATCGAATTTTACTTAAAGATTACTATTTTTGTTTAATTACAAGAGTAGAGGGCACTTTTATGCAAAAAATCATCGAAAACTGCCCTTAATTGACGTAAAAGTGCATTTTTACCCTATTATACGTAAGTTTTGGTCCAAAATAAGTAAAGATTCGTCTTCTACGCCGAATTTTATATGAAAACAATATCATAATTAAATCATTTAAAGTTATTGTTAAATACAGTTATGAAATGAAATACATTATATTAATTAATGCGTATACGTGAGCTGGAAACACGTTTTGTAGTTTAAGCACGGATAAAAATTTTTTTTTCACAATTTCCAAACGCAATCTTCATTTTTTAGTATAAATAAGATATCTACGGGGCGGCACGGCGAAAATAAAAATATTGGGAAATAAGGGACACCCCAATGTACATATACCGTAACATTAAAACGGTTTTTATTAAAGAATACTATAAAATTTTCGCTTTATTAATTGTCGTTATGTACTGTGAATATAAGATATATACATAATTTTTAGAAAATATCTGTACATGTTCTGAGTGAACCCTTTTACTTTGTAGTCAAATTTAATTAATCCGTTTTAATGCAAAGTTTAAGACTTTATAAAGCCATTATAGTTTTCCAACTTCATCATTCTCAATTTTTCACAATTTTCGCTCTCTTTTCCTCTATATATTTTTTTCGTTTGAATGTAGTTATACTAATATAGTGATGATTATTTTGTGATTTGGCACTTAAATTTTTTTAAAAACGTATCGATTTAAATTTCAATACTTATCAGTTTCTTTTATTTATTTATGCAACTGTGAATACGAAAAATTAAGTTTGTAAAATAGAAATGCCAATTTTACATTCAAAAACAAATTTGAAAAATAGTTATTCATCGGCATGGATCGGTTTCGTGATGTTGCAAATACTTATATAGATGTTTAGTTACTTAGCTACATTTTTAATAGAACGTGTTTGCGTTACATTAAGTAATGATCAAAGCAAATGTATATCTAATTTAATATATTTGGTTTACTGTAACAACATACAACATATTAACGTACGTCATTATATATATTTTATTTCTTTGAAGTACACACTATTTGATCTAGAAGTATTCTAAAAAATTTTTTAAATCGCTTTTAACTAGTCCATGTGAGTGCAAATCAATATCAGTAATAGCAAATCATAAATCTGATAAGTGGAGGAACTAAAGGTATGAAATGCTGACAAATCGATTAAGTTTTGAAACAGTTTTGAAAAAAGTAATATCTAAACCATGTATATATAATGTTTAAAGGCTTGAAAACGAGAGTTGTTAAATTTAAGATATAGGAACTATTTTCGGTCAATTAGTCACTTTTTATGAGTTTTAATAATACAAATTAAAAATTGAAAAAGAAAAATAATTTATTACAACGAAAATTTTCATAATTTTTAAGTGCTTGACGTACAAATAGTTCATTTTTAATGTAAAGTCTACTAAAGTTTTCATTAATTATATTTGGATCCCTCTTCATTATCAACTTTAAAATAAATTTTACTTATGCAACATACGATTTCTGTAAAAGCAGGCAATTAAATAATTATCTAAATCTTCAATAAAATACTGCTTAAATTATTGTGTTCCCATTTCCACTACAAAGAACATTTTATTACCTGAAAATTCGGCAAATATATGGAGTCTAAATTTATGTTTTTTTTTTTAAATTAGCGGAAATAAACTAACTTTAGCTCAATTATTAATTTTAGTATTTTATTATTAGCAGTATCGTATCGTAGTTGAAAATGTTGTCTCATACAGTCTCACTTTCCAAGATAACAAAGTCGTTACAGAATAATTTCCTAGAGTAATTTGTTGCAAAATTAACGTACGAGAATAATCTGCAACATTACTTCTTGGTTGCATAAAGTACTTTGAAAATTGAATATACATATTTTATGGGTTATACTCGTTTTTATATATTTTATAAATTTCTACAGGTTACACATTATAATAAAAGCCGCAGAAAATAATCAGATTACTGATTTTTGGTCAAGTATGGGGCAGAGCAGCAGTTCGAGTATTGAAAATGTTGTTGA
>JAWWEQ010045751.1:0-11190 GCA_035583055.1 Torymus tubicola | reverse complement strand
CCTTCCTTTTGACAGGAGCGTGGTTTCACTGCGCTCTCTCCACAGCCAACTTGTTCCTGTATTAATTATATATTACTGCCTAGGGTGGAGAGCTTCTGTAGACGACATTACACCTTCGGCTATTACTGTAAATATTTTTTAATGACATTCCCATAGATAATACAGAATCTAACCAGCAACATGTCCCTTCCTTTTGACAGGAGCGTGGTTTCACTGCGCTCTCTCCACAGCCAACTTGTTCCTGTATTAATTATATATTACTACCTAGGGTCGAGAGCTCCTGTAGACGACATTACACCTTCGGCTATTACTGTAAATATTTTTCTTGTTCGGACCGGATGGGAGAGTTCAGTATTTTACATGGATATCATCGACTTTTCAACTTCTTGAGAACATTTTTTAGTAAGTATGTTGCTGTAAGAAAACTAATGACATTGCCGTAGATAATACAGAATCTAACCAGCAACATGTCCCTTTTTTTTGATAGGAGCGTGGCTTCCCTGCGATCCATTCACTGGCAACTTGGTTTTGCTTTAATTTTATATTACTACCTTGGGTGAAGAGTACCTGTAGACGATATCACACCTTTAGCTGTTACAAGCAGCTACTGTTAGTAGCACCTGTAGCTACACGTGTAGAAACGCCATGAGACAAAGAAAGAGAAGCTAGTCCTGCTCTCTCTGGTAAACCGTCTACAAGGTGAACGAATTTTCGCCATAAATTTGGATGGTACATGAATAGTTGTATATCAGGGATAGATTCTTCCAAATGCAGATTGAGGAGTACGCAAATAGTGCTTTCATATCCTCTTACTGTACGCTTCTGTTAACATTTAATGGGACTCCTCGAGAAAGTCAATATTGGTATCAAAATGGGCACCTTTAGACAACTGTGCTGCGAATCAGGTAGCAGCTTTTTCATATTTCTGTAGATGGGCAAAATCTGATATTCATAGTTTTTTTCAAGCCTTTTTACCACTGACTCTTCTGTTATGCCAGCTTGAATCTTGGATTGATCATTCTGTTAATATTATTATTTTAGGAAGTACAATATTATCATTTTTTTATCAATTTTTTTTTTATTTAAGCTTGTTAAATCTTGCATAAGATTCATTCGAATTAACACCTATAAATTTGGAAAAAAATCAATATTTATTTATTTGATTTTTCGATTCTATATATTATTCTAAACTTGTAAAAAAAGTTTGAGTGACATATTTGAAAAATTAGCAAAGATATAGGCAAAAATGTCAATAAACTTCTATAGGAACGTACCACCAGTTTCAACCAATTAGGTTTTTATCGCAAACGTAAGCCAAATCAAGAATTTTACGGTTAAAAGAAAGAGTCTTAATATTTTAAAATGTTAATTTAAAATTTATAAAAATAATTTTAAAAAGAAACTCAAAAAATTAACAAAAAAGTGGTTTTTTCATTAAAAAAATACTTAGAGACAACATTTCCGAAAACTGGAGCTTTGGCGCAGAGTTGACTGTAAAACAAGTATTTTAAGCTTTCTACTGAAAAATCTCACGTAAGATCTTACATCAAAATCTAGACAGGTAGAGTAGGTAAAATAGAAGCGAGCAGATAGCGGCCATTTTGTTGCTCGGCATAGCCAAACCGAATTTCTTCAAAGACAAAGAATTTATTGAAAAAAAACATAGATTGGAGAGAAGTGAATTTTCTTGGAAATTGGATTTTTTTTTAAAGTTGACGAAAAAAAAAACACAAATTCTTGACTGATAATAATGGAAATTTTTTGAAAGTATATAGAGCAACGATCTGGTAAAATTTTGATTTCTAATATTTTGCAAACAAATATATTATTTTTTTATATATACTTATTTTGCATGATATATTATATTCATATATTATTTTTTTTTCTTTTTGCTATGCATTCCTTCCCTCCAGCATTTACTCTGCCTACCGCTACACTGTCGCTCTAATCCCCAATTGCATTATAAAAATTTTTTTTGTTGTTTGAATATTTTTTTGCTTGGCTTGTGTCTCCCTGAAATTTAGTCAGCGCATGGATTTTGTTGTTGTTGTACAAGCTTACCGAGTTATTCTCCTTAATGACAAAGTGAATACTTGTTATTAAATAGACAGTTTTTTGATTAATTAAAATTTCGGATTAAACTTAAAAATAACGAAATTCAGAAATTCAAGCGATGCTTTGTTTACGTCGAAGCCAAGCGAGACCTTGCTGGTGTTTATGTTCGAAAATCGAGATACTTTGAATGTATATTAGAAAATGAATATTTGAGAAGAACAAAATTTTAAAACTTTTGGTAATTTTGAAACTCTAAATTTATAGTTAAATTATTTAATTTACGGTTTATAGAATTTTATAACAAAATTTAGATTTTGGAAAATTAATTGCAATTCGGATTTGTTATTTTAAAAAAAAAAAAAATTCTTTTTGTTTAATAGATAAATAAATTAAATATTATTAATAATAATTAATAATAGATAAATTTTTTTGTATTGAAAATCGAATTTGCATTTTCGTATTTTACAAAATGGCAAAATTTTTGATTGAAATAAATAGTAACTTTAATGTCGAAAAAAAAATTTAATGTTATTTGAAAAAAAAGAAAATCTTTGTATTATACAATTTGGCTGCATTTCGAAAATTGAATTTATCTGGAAAGTATAGGGTAAATGTATTAGTCGATTTATGGTTATGAGAACAGACCCTCGAGAAATTATTTTTTTTTTATTTTGCTGCTACGGTGTTCGCCCTACCTACCTTGCATTGAATATACTATAGTAATATCCCTAAAATTAACTTTTTTTGTACCAATGTCATTGAACCCAGCTATTGGTGAGACGTATCAGTATAGGTACCTGTGTTATTGACCTTCGTATCTAACTCTTGAACACTTGCAAATACATAAAAAAAAACTATTTATGTAATTTTATAAGAAAAAAAAATTTTTTTTGGATTGGTTTAGAAACCTCTTTCGATTTGGCCTTGTTTAATATTTACTTCGCTCACATTTAATTTACTCGCTTTTAAACCCTAACCTAACGAATTGATGGTGGGCTTGGTTTTTTTTAATTATTTTTTTTTGCATCACTTTGCTTAATGCTTACTTTATTGCTTTTCTTGTGTGCTTTAGATTTTTATTTTTTGTGTTGATTTAAGATATTTATTCTACTAAATTTTATGCTGGAAGTTGTTTTGAATTTTTTTCTCTCTGTTGGTGTGTAGTTAAATTTAAAAATTTTTTTGTGTTTTGGGCATAAATAACTGTTTTGAAGAAATTCTCAATACTTAATTAGTAAACGTAGATTTTTTTCCCTTTCTTTCGTATTATTGAAATTTAAAGAGTTTTGTATAAATAGTAAATTAAAGGAAAGTAATTGTAATCATAAGTAAGCGAAGTGAGCTACGCAAATCAAGTAATCAAGTTCGAATTTGGCACGTAAACATTTACGTAAATAAATTACGTATTTATTTTCAATAGGGCTGGCACACAACCTGACAAACCCTGACGATATTTCCTCCCTAACCGGCAAATTTACACCTGAAATGACCCAACACATAGAAAAAGGGTTTAGGACAGTAGTTGAGGACGAAAGAACGACTCTCCGTCAGGAGTTTTCGGCGTGTACAATAGAAGAATTGAGAATAGATGCTCAGCGATCTAGGATAAATGTAGAAGGAACCAAGGAGATTTTGCGCGACCGATTAGTACGCTTTGATCTAAGATGGCTGTATGGGAAGAAGGCAGTAAAATGGGATGGAGAAGCGGATAATGAACCTTCCAGTTACCCTGATCGACACTCTTTGGATCCGGACGAGTTGCTACTTCATCATCCCAATCGCAGTTTGAACAGATCAGCTTCAGTAAGCCAAACTGAAGCGGAGGGATGAGTCGCCTAACCAAGCCTCGCAAATAGCAACAAGCACGGCTGCAGGAGTCTCGACTATCGCCAGCAATTTCATGCATTCGACTGCCTTGGACGGAGAGATAATGACGTCACGGCCATCGTTGGGAGCAATTCCTCGAAGCTCCGTTGCAAATACCACCTTATTTAGCATAAATGAGGAAAATGAAACACGGTCTTCGATCTCGCAGCAACGGAAGTGCCTCAAAGCTCACTGGATTATACTCTCCCAGTGATGACTACTATTCAACACACTACGAATTTTTCCTCAGTTCCCGAACGACCAAGCGTTGGTGCAGAGGAACGAACTAGTAATGATCAATGGTGTCTACGTGAAAATTCGGCTCTACCTAACTCTACCCCTGCAAAGGGAATGATCGATAAAAATCTCTCGTCGTTGAATTCGAATCAGCCCTCCGGCAGTAGTCCATCGATAGCTACACTAGCTATCCCTGCTAAAACTAGCTACAATTTAGGTTATACAACGGGTAATTCGCAAACCATGCCAACAATTATCCCATCGTATTCGTATTCACAACCCCTTCCTACCGCTAACATCTCGAACCTACCGAACCACCCTCCTCCTCAGTTTCCACCTACCTGTCAAAATATGACCTTACCTACGTCGAACCCTGTACCAGTGATACCGCAATATAATGTTCGATGGGAAATATTACTGGTGCACCCCCGTACAATTATTTAGGTTATGCCCAAAATTTTTATCCCCCATGGTATCCACCGCAGTTCGCCCTACCCTTTAGAACGAGCACACGGTGTGAAGATCAGTCCCTCCCAGAGGAGCCGCAGACTAGGTCCTGTCAACAACCCTTACGTAATAAGGCGGTACCAAAGTCGAGAGATGAACAATCGTATTACCCGTTGCACACACATTCTCAATGGCAACCAAACACAAGTCATAATGCTAGTACAAGCATTGCACATGATGATTCTCATCTTATTCGATTACTTAGAGATAGGAAAATCTGCTTTACGGGGAAACCGCAAGAGGATGCGGATGATTTCCTCCGTCGATTGTCGTCTTTCGCCAGGAGTTATAATAATACTTCAGATTCGACGCTGCTACGGTTGCTGCCAGTGATTCTTTAAGATCAAGCAGAGAGCTGGTCCTTGCCGTTGGCAAGAGAGTGGAATACTTTTGAAGATTTTACTACTGCCCTAAGGCTCCAATATGGGAAAACCGATTTCCAACTTAGACTAGAAGATGAAATCCGGAATCGAACTCAAGGTCCGGGAGAGACGATGGCCTTGTTCATAGCGGCATTGAGACTATTAATGGACAAAACAGACCCTCCGATTAATATGACTGGACAACTCGAAACTTGCATCCCAGTTACTCCAGAGCCTTTCGAAACTTGCATCCCAGTTACTCCAGAGTAATTCGTCGTAACCAATTTAGCTCCTTCCAACAATTACTGCAACTAGGACAACAAGAGGAAGTTAGGAAAGAGAGGGAGAGACATTATAAGCCACCACCGTCTCCGAATGTCTCGATGTTCCCAAGTGTTGCCTTTTGCCCAGTAGACGATGCGCAACTGAAGTGCAAACATCGAAATCTAGAAGGGCCAAAGTTAGCTGCAGGAGTTTTTGACACGGGAAGAAATGAGATAGCTGCCCTTACGAATGCGAAATTTGCACCAAACAAATCTGCTAATAGCCCAAACTCAAATTATTTACAGAACAAGACAACTAAGGCGCAAGCAGCATCAAAACCGTATGGGAAGATCCATCCTCCATCAACTCCGTCTTCAAACGACCTAGTCAAGTCGAACACCCCAACGACACCGGCACCGGGCAGCCAAAGCCGAAATTATGGAAATTTCCCTTGCTGGGTGTGTAAGCAATTAGGACATTGGGCCTTATATTGCCCCCAGCGAACTGGAAAAATCTGTTTCAAGTGCGGCTCTAAGGACGTGACCATGCGTACCTGCCCTAAGTGTAAAGTGGAGGTGGGAAACGGCCAAGGGGAAAACTAATAAGGACCTACATAGCCCCCTTGATCGATAAGGCCGCAATCGCTACACGTGCAAACCCTTCGGAGGAATTACATTCCCTCCCTATCGTTCAGGGAGGAAATGAAAATTGTAATTCAACCCAGAAGGAAATAGAAGATGTAGTAAAAGAAAAGGAGTCATCATCTAAGACTACCTCGGTTGTATGTGAACCTGCTGTGAGTAAGAAGGATTAGTTTGAGAAATAAAGGGTACCTCCCGTCGACTTTGACATGCCTGCTGAGCAGAGAACAGATGCACTGGACGCGCAAAAGGTTAAAAAGGATACAGCTGGAAGAAATCTTAATACCTTGTTGACTTTGAAGAATCTCGCTTGGAACAACCTTTCAACGGTTAAACAGGAAGACCCAGAGAAAGGACTAATCGATATTCGATTTTCGGCTACGGCGAACTTTGATTCAGCACCCATCGCAGATAGTGATAATAGATTGTATCTTAGTGTAGAAATCGCTGGGAAATGTTACTTTGCCTTAATAGACACAGGCACGGTAGCATCTTTTATAGGTTCCAAAGTAGCCGATAGTATGACGCAGAAAATAGTACCTACAGAATTGTACATGACTTTAGCAAATGGACAATTGGAAAAGATTAAAGGTATTGCAGATATAACCTTTAATATAGACGGTAAATCTATAACTATTCCTATGAGAGTAGTTAGTCGTCTAGACTACGATATAATATTAGGAATGGATGTTTTACCCAAGTTAAAAATAAGAATAGACTTAGAAAAAAGGTCCTGGCATACGGATAAGAAAATAGTCCGGTCAGTCTTTCCTAAATTAAAGGATCCAGGAAATAATTATAGCCACGGCATGTATCGGAGGAGTTTCGGAATTAACTCCTGAAGAACAAGGCGATATAAATGCCTTGACAGAGAGATATCTCTCGGAAAAGGAAGAAAAGTTGCCAGTTGCTCGGATGACTCCGCATAAGATAGATGTGCTAGATAGTGTGCCAATTAAGCAACCTCTTCGCCGTACATCGACAAAACTACTGGCCTAAGATTATGAGGAAGTGGACAGATTATTGGCTGAAGGGATAATTGAGCCATCCGAAAGCCCTTGGAATAGCTGCCCGGTAATACTCCTGAGGGCAAGTGAAAGAATTCGTATGTGTATCGACTATCGTCCTGTAAATAAAGCAACTAAAAAGGATGCATATTCTTTACCGCACATTGATTCGGTTTTAGATAATCTTAGCAACGCTCTTTATTTATCGAAAATTTATTTAAGTTCAGCCTACCATCAAATACCCCTTGAAGAAAATAGCAAGAAGTATACGGCCTTCGCAATACCGGGTAAAGGACTTTACCAATTCACTCGTATGCCATATGGCTTAACCAATGCCCCAGCAATGTTTCAGCGAGGCATGGATTGAATATTCGGACCTGCATATCATCCCCATGTTTTCGCTTATATGGATGATATCATCGTAGCGACAAACAGTTTCAAGAAACACAAGTTTTGGCTCAACAAAGTGCTGCATGAACTAAAGGAGGCCAATCTTGCAGTTAACCTCGAGAAATCGTAATTTGATGCACTGAAGTCAAATATCTAGGTTACATAGTTAATCGTGAAGGACTAAAGGCCGATCCAGATAAAATCGAACCCACTGGACGTTTGGCTCGGTGGGCAATGGCTTTGCAAGATTATAATATGAAAATTGTACACCGTAAAGGAGCGTTACACAAATTTCCAGACGATCTTTCTTGTGCTTTCGAAGAGGATTGTAAACTCGCAGTACCCGGATTGATCGAACCCGATAAATGGTACAACGAACAAATAGCAAAGGTATCTCGAGATTCAAAAGCTTTTCCTAACTGGAAAGTCGAAAACAACCTCTTGTATAAACATTGTCCAGACCCGATGATAGACCCTTTTGTACCTGACTTAAATAGATGGAAATTGGTCTTACCATAGTTAGATCAAGAAAGAGCACTGTTTGAATGTCATAACACACCCGAGGCAGGTCACTTAGGGGTTGATAACACTTATCATAGGTTACTTACCCGAGGCAGGTCACTTAGGGGTTGATAACACTTATCATAGGTTACTTCAGTTATATTTCTGGCCCCAAATGAAACGAGATGTAGCAAGTTATGTGAAATAATCGACTGCATGCCAGCTGCATAAAGTTTCTCAACAAGCTTCGATGGGATTAATGGGACATAAATGTCGACGGGCCCTGGGCAATAGTAGCAGCAGATGTAATGGGACCTTTTCCCCCAAGTAAAATTCAATTCCGTTATGTACTTGTATTCCAAGATATATTGACAAAATATGTTCAAATGAAACCCCTTCGTCAGGCTAGGGCGAAAGATATTATCAACGCTCTGGAAGAATTAGTTATATTCAGGTGGGGTTGCCCAAATTATTTAGTTTCAGACAATGGTACGGATTTTTCGAACAATATTATGACTGAGAAATTGAACGAACTGGGAATTATTCGAACAACTATTGCCCCTTACTATGCGCAAGCAAACCCTGCCGAATGTACAAATAGAACTTTAAAACCAATGATCTCAATTTTCCTCGATAAAGACCAAAGGTCTTAGGATATACACTTGCATGAATTCGCTTTTGCTATTAATACATTGGTACAAGTCTCCACTTAATTGACCCCAGCGTTTCTAAATTTCGGCAGAAACCCAAGGCAGGCTCGAACCCTTAAAAGTTCGCTAGAAAAACCCTTCACATTTGAAATAATGGACAGTGTAGCGTGGGGAGATAGAATACAACGCCTCCCAGCCATATACGACTTCGTACAAAATAATTTGAAGCGAGCAAATGGAAGACAAGCTCGATATTTTAATCGTAATCGGAGAAATTAATTATTTAATGTCGGAGATTTGTTATTAAGGAGAAATAGAGTACTGTCGTCAGCTGCAGATCACTTTGCAGCTAAACTAGCACAAAAATTAGTCGGACCATGTCGTATTGAACAAGTGTTATCACCAGTTGTATATGTGTTGCGAGACTTTGAGGGAGGCCAAGCTATGAATGCCCATGTAGAAGACCTAAAATCGTATACTGCCCCCAACGCACGTGACCCCCCTTCCACAGATACCTTGAACAACGATGCGTATGGCCGGAGCAGAAGCAAGTCGTGGCTATAAACAGCCCAGCCAAACTCATCCAAGAAAGGAGATGGCAGGAGCCGCGAGTGTCCGTATGGTCTCCGAGTCCGAGGCAAGGACTGCGGACCAGCTTCAATTAGAGATCTCGGCTGCAAAGGCTATCGCGACGCTGCCGCTTCTTCCCCCAGTGAGGGAGAGACAATACGCAACGTCTTCAGCAATGCTGCTAATGGAAGGAGGAGGGGAAGAACAAGTGCGGGCGCATAACGAAGAGGAAGAGCGCGAAGAAGAGCTCCTGTTGGCGGACAGCGACTCTGAAGCACCGCCGGTTGAAGGTGGGGAGGAAGAGTCAGCCTTATTAGAAGAAGAGGAACCTCTGCCATTCCCTATGATACTGGTGGAGGCTGAGAGAAACTTGAAGCCCGCAGGGACTGAAACGAGTGGCGAGACCAGTGCGCTTGAACAGGTGGGGACAGCAGACTCTCCTGACTTACTATACGACCCGATAAAAGAGGCGTATGCGCTCACATATCCTCCTACCGCCCCACCCCTTCCTTTTCCCCTACCGTCGCCCCCCACTGACCCTCTGGCCGTAGAGGGCAAAAGCCCCAGGGCATCCACTAGTGCCATCGGAGACTGGCCCGAAATTGATCGGTCTAAGGAAGCGATTCCGAAGAACTCGTATTCCAGACTGCAGTTACTGCCCCCGGTTATGGAGTCGTGGTCAGATCAAGAGCAGATAGTGGATGCCTCTGAGAAGGACAAATGCCCAAAGCCGTGTCCGTTTCGACCCTGCTGGTCATTGAACACATTCGCTGAGCCCAAGAGTATCGTCAGTAAAAAGAAGCCGCACAGGGCTATCTATATAGCGGCAGAACCAGCAGAGGCGAAATCGACGGAAGAGGTGGTGATACCGCCACTTCCGAGCAGGTATTGCCGGAAGGGACTGTTCGAACGTCCTGAACGGAGGCATCATACCCCTCGAAAGCACCCTAAGCAGGTAATCACCCGGATCGAGCGAATTGTAAGCGACGCAGAAAAGGGCGATATACGCCTTCGGCGGGGTGACAAGGTCGTATTCACCCGGGCTGCCGCTACACAAACCCGATCGGAGCGGGATGATATTATCTCACGTGGCCGTCGAGTGCGAGAACAACAAGGGGATTTATTAGATTATGTTTACGAATTAGGACATGGAATTTTCCCTCGTGGTGAGGTTAATCAACCACTCCCTGTTGCGACCGTTACAAGCGGTCACCTTCAACGACCCACCATCACCATTCGCGGCTGCTCCGATCAGGTCTCTTCCTCGCAAGAGCGCAGCAGGCCGCGGCTTGAGAGCCATCGAGGGAGTGAGGACGGCAGCGATAGTTTGAACCAACCGCCAGGGGGAGTATGTTGCAATTGCGGGCGTGGTGGACATGGGTACCGGAGATGTCCCTATGAGAGAACCAAGAGATTCTGCTACAGGTGTGGGAAACTGGGGGTAGATGTTCACTCTTGCACTCACTGTCCGGAAAGGGTGTCCCTGTTGGTGGAAAAGAGGAATGTTCGGCGTCGAATTGTACTCTCGCCGGACAGGGCATCTGAACAAAGGGTGGTAGCGAGAGGTAGCTCGGCCCCCCAAGTAGCTCCTATGGATCTCCCTTCCGGACAAGGCAGTAATCCAATGATGATTCTTATGCCGGGAGCAGTGGTTCATATGGAATCCCAGCCTTGAGCGTACTCTTGGGGATTCTTGTCTTAAGTGTTTGTATTGTCCCAGTGCTGTCTTGTATTGTAATCTTGGGTCGAATTTGGAAGAAGGTGGGGGCACACTCCCCTAGTTGACCAAGGATCCCGTACGGCCGGTGAAAAATACCCACCTACCAATACCCACCTACCGATTTCTATCGTATACACCCCCCTACCGATATTTACCGATATTTATTTAAGATAAAACCCAACCCAACACAACCCAACCCAGTATAACCGTTCGATTGAAAAGGAATAATTAATAGATCCCCACTTCCGAGAAAGGCGCATAAAGATAATAATTTCGAAGGAAACCGATCAGAGGACTTATATATATATATGGGCAGTTCTCTGATGAATCGAGAGGTCAAAATTTCTACGAAAAATTACAAGAAAAAAAGTCTATGTAAGATATTTCGAAATTTGGCTTCGTTTTTAAGCAAAAAAATCC
>JAWWEQ010045740.1:0-16775 GCA_035583055.1 Torymus tubicola | reverse complement strand
CCGAATAAGTGCGCGAGATTCGAATCTCGCGACGCTGTAAATATAATTATTCGGACCTTATACCAGCGCCCGTTACACTATAAACAATAATCTTTTACGCAATAAGGTTACCTTTTCTATCAGCTCTTTTGTTGACAATCTTTTTGATATAACATTGAGTGAACTGGTTATTACACTTTCGTCGTTTAAACTAAACAATAAACAATGTATATACTTGAAATTATGCTGTTAAAAAATAAATTAATTATAGGTATAGATTAAAATATTTACCCTTCAGATATTTTTTTATAATTAGCTTGAATATAATCTAATGTGACACTTATACCAAGAATACCGTTATCAATAACATTTGTGAATACTTTCTTAGCATCTTGCAGTCTAATTTCAGAATCAGGTGTAATTGCTTCAGTCAATAATCTAATTAGTAAAATGATATTTATTACATGATTGTATCCAATTATTTATTTATATATATATAAATTGACATAGTATGTTTACGTACTTCTGTAGTTTAACGCTATCTCTAGAGCATGCAAGAGCAGTTAATATGGTCAGTCTTTCAGTTGCATAATTAGACTCTACGAATTTCTGCCACAGATATTCCCATTCATCGTTTGTTCCAATTTTAATAGCTGTACAGTAAACGAAGGGTCGTTGATTTGGCAACACACTATAAGCCCATGAAAGTGGACAAATAAAATAACTCATGACACAAATGATAATGTATATTTAAATTAAATTCTTAAAAAATTCAACTATCACTGTATGTACTCACGCTTTTTCAGTCACACGTTCTTGCTGAAATAGCTCCGTAGCCTTTTTAATACATTTCTCGTGTTCCAATTGACACATCGACTCGACCACGAGTTTTCTTAATAAAATGTCAGTATGTCGGTCAGTTTCCTTATCATCGAATCCCAGTCTGTCTAAACTTTTCTCCAGGAGATTCAGCAAATAAATCTAAAAATATATCAGTTATGTAAATATGATAAAATATTCAATGTCATCGTGGATTGTCTGAGTACATACTTTATATGAGTTGAAAATTTCGGGACGACCTGTAAAGCGCTTGTTTAGATAGGCCAAGTTTGAGAGTGCAGCTTTCCACGGTGCATATTCAGTCTCGTGACGAAGATAATTCAGGCCGTCGAGCACGAGCTCGTAATTGACGTACCCAGCACGTCCCAGGTTAAGCAAGTCGTCGATCAGGGAAGCACGATTGATTTCGTGAATGACTTTGTAATTATCAGGGTCATTCAAAACATCGATAATACGACGCCACATGATCTTATCATAATTAACCCTGTAGTAACCTATCGAATTTTATATTAATTAAAGCAAAAAATAAATATTTATAATAAAGTGGGATTTAGAAAACATTTAATAATTTCAAAAGTTGTATGTAGATCAAATTATTTCAATTCTTTGCATAATTAAAAACATGAGGAATTATTCGTATTAATTTCTAAAATTTTAGCTCAATCTATTTTTTTTCTATAGAAAATTTTTTAAGTTAATTTATTCACTCCGGTGCTCCATAAACTTCGAAGTTTGAATTTTCTGCAGAATTTTATACACATATCTAAATGAAATATATCTTTATCGCTATGTAGGAGTATAGAGACTATAATCATTTAGATATGAGTAAGTATATTAATAAAAAATATGTAAAATAAGAGGTATATTCATTCACACCATGATCTTACTCACGCAAATATTCAATGTGTTAATAAAATAAGAATTTACCTGTTTGTTGTAAATTAAAAATAATCCAATCTTTATCAGCATTTTCTATTGTAAACTCGCCTGATTTGCTATTCAATAATTGAGTTTTTCTAGTATTAGCAAAATCTGGAGAAGATTTAGTTGCCCAATTTAATGGTATGATCCATGCAGCATTATCTTGTTTTGAGCGTCTTAGGTAAAATCTTTCTTGGGTGTATTTTACTTTATTACCAGTAAAACTGACGCTTAAAACAGGAAAACCAGACTGAGTTGTCCAACTGTCCATAATTTCTTTTACGTTTAATTTAATGGATTTGTCTAAATCAACTTTTTCCTGAAAGGCGTTAAATAGTTTTTCTGGAGTTGCCGTTGAAAATTTACTGTAAAACATAAATATATTTATTAAATCAAAATAAAAATTTTAGATTTCTCAATACTTAAAAAAAAAATAAGTATAATATATAAAAAAAAAATGATTTTTGCAGTGATATTAAAGTATCAGCCATGATTTTAATTTATTGAGGCCAATGAAATTAATGATAATAATTCTTACGTTTTCTCGAGATAACTATTCAAAGCAGCATAAAATATTTCTGGTCCAGTTAATTTTTCTAACATTCTAATGATACTGCCAGCTTTAGCGTACGATATTTTATCGAATATGGCTCTAATTTCACGGGGAGAAAAGACTTTGTGGGTTATGGGATGTGTCCCTGTAGATGCATCAGTTGTCATTGACGTTTGCAAGTGATCAACGACAAACTGAGTTTCTAAGTTCCATGATTCTTCATCCTAAATACATTAGAAAGATTATAACACAATTTATTATAAATTTTTAGAGTAATAATTTAAAAATAATGGTATTTAGAATTTAATTTAAACGATATTAATAAAAGCAAAAATTATGAAAATACTCCCTAATTAAAATATAATTAAAAACTCAATTTTGATCAATATTGGGCGGCAACTTTTCACTTTTTATTTATTTCTGTAGCTTCGCGAATCCGTCCGCGTTCGCTCTGATCTTTGTGAAAAAACTATTTTCATTAATGAAAAAGTTGTCTACCGTGATGTGGCTGCTGGTTCGTTTACTCTATTTTCTTGTGAAGGGATTTTCATGACGCATAAGAGAAAAAACAAAAACGGCGAAAAGGAACAAGACTTGATTATAATTACTACTCGTAAACTGGTTTATGTCATGAGCGCGTAGTCGAGTGCGTAATGAACCGGAGAGGGGCAAGAAGATGAAATAAAACGAAGTATTTAAGAAAATATTGAAAAAAAAACTTGAAATTCACGACAATGCGGTTATTGACATTTTCCGAACGAAAAATATAGAAACGAAAATAATATTAAAATTTGGGTAAGGTTTACTTATATTGCATTTGAAACTATCGTGAATACTTAAGTATAATCAATCATAAATAGTAAATCAGTACTATCAAATAATTTATATCGCAGATCCAATCATATTCACAAGTTTTATCATTTATACAGATATAAAATTATCATATTAAATTTCATAAATAATGGGAGAATAGTACTATTAAAATGTATGAATAATTTATGGGCAAAGTATATACAAACAGAAAATATTAAAAAATTATCGTTACACAATAAACTTTATGCATAAACAACGATTAATTATTGTTAAGATAAGTTAATCATTTATAATGAATCGATTATTAAACCAATTTTGAAACCAAATGAAATTTCATCATGTGTAATTGTGAAAAAGTCTTAATCAATCAATTAATCGTTGTAAAAAGCACGAGATCGAAAAAGCTATATAGAACCAACCAACCTTGCTATAGGCGTGATACTGGAAGTATCGAGCGAAACCTTCATTCAGCCAAGTATAGTCCCACCAAAGCGGGCTAACAAGATCGCCAAACCATTGATGGGCAATCTCATGAGCGATGACGTTACGTATCGACTGTTTAGCAGGTAGACTCGACATTGTCTTCGGGTCGTAAAGCATATTGGTTTCGCGATAAGTGAGAAGACCCCAGTTCTCCATCGCGCCCGATGCAAAGTCCGGTAATGCGACCATGTCCATCTTGGGTAGAGGGTAGTTATGACCAAGTTTCTTCTCGAAGAAGTCGATGACGGGAGCCATGACGCTCAATGAGTAGTCCAATTGATGAGCCACCAGAGGGTTTGCCCAAACGCCGTAACTGTTGTTAACGCGCGACTTAAAATCACTGACAACGACAGCCACGAGGTAGGTTGACATTAGGGGTGTTTTCTCAAAGATCCAAAGATTGCTAGAAATTTAACAATAAATCATTGAAATATTTGTGATATCTCATATGTTGGCCCATAATTACGAGCCTTGTAGTAAAGTGATCTTTATGGAACATTATTTAAATTCGCTAAAAATTACTTTAGATTTGATGTGTGCTTCATGTTGGAGATGGCATGATAGTTATCGGGAACCTGTACACTTATGTCAAAAGTGGCCTTTAATGCGGGTTCGTCGAAGCAGGGAAATACTCTGCGCGCGCCTACTGGCTCCAGATGAGTTGCAGCTAACCATCTAAATAAAAAGAAATTATAAGAACCAATTATTTCAAAAATCTCTCTAGAATGTTTTTAATAAGCAAAATATCCAATTTCAGATTTGGTTTGTCCTACTTTGTATCTCCCTCTATTTTGTAAGAACTTCTGTAAAAGCCTCTCATCTCCGTATTCAACTTGCCCTCGTAGCTTATCTTAATAATGATTACGGAATCGGCTGCGATGGTATTTTCCAACTGGATATTCGTGAAGTGATACTTTTCTGTTGCACTGACATCGACTAGTGGTAATTCTATTAATGAAGCTCCCGACTGACTTGGTTGCAAGACTTGAACGTCATTTTGTTCGAAGTCTAGTTGATCAGTGTGTAACACAATTTTGTTCGTAGCTAACTTTACTTTGGCAATAATCGTAACCTTGCCTTCGAATGTGAATTTATCGAAATTGGGAGCCAGGAAAATCGCGTATGAGCTGGGAATGATATTATCAGGAAGACGGTAGTCAACTGTATTCTCTTTTTCGCGTACAGTTTTTATCCATTTAATAATAGAGGGTGATTTCTTTTCAAACCATTGCAACTCGTAATTTGCGAGATCGACACTTTTCTGCAAAGACGAGCGGATGGTTTCGATGAATTGAGGTTTGCGCTTTATCAAATCTTCCAATTTGCCAATTGTCTCTTTCGTTGGATACTTCTGCAGCGCTCCAGATATGATACTTGCGATTTCGTCGTAACTCTTATGACTGAAAAACATTATCACAAAGTATGGGGTATTACAGATTGATTAGATGATAATAATTATATTTAAAATCAAACGTCTAATTCTATTATCTTAGTTGACATAAACGTGCATATTAAACTTTATTAAATAAACAAAATTTTTAATATTGATAACAGTAAATCTATATTTGCATTATACCAAAGTAATTCTTTGCTAACGTATGATATGATGACTTTGTTTTTAAACCACTTACTACTTAAAGATCTCATCGTGGTGTTTCTCAACGAACTCTATTATAAACTCAGCTCCTTCTTTGCTCGCTGAATAAACGGAATTGAAAAATGATGAAATATCTTGTTTTCGGATGTAACTTTTTATAGGATCTTCTAAAGCATTTTTTAATTCACTAAAAATACCATGATATTATTCATTTTAATTCATTTTAAATTCTTTAATTTGTATAATATTAAGGAAATGTGATGATTTTATAATTCCAAGTCATACGCACCTTTCAAGTTTAATATAGTTTTTATAACATCCTAATGCATTCAAAATAGTTATTTGTTCTGCGGCCACGTTGCTGACACGATATTCATTTAACAAAAATTCAAAATCGTCTTCAGTACCGTACCTTAAAGCAGTACAGTAAGCAGCGGCTCTTTGATTTTTTGGAATGCTAAATAGCAATAGAGAAAGTAATTAAAATGTATTAACATTCAAATTGTCGGTAAAAAATATTCATACTTAAATTATGAACAAAAGTTTGCATGTACTCTAAATTTTATTTTTCCATTATTTTGTCATATTTTCTTACCTTTTTCCACTTTTACGCCATTGAGAAAACAGTTGCTCAGATTCAGCAATGCACTTTGAATGACTAAAGCTACAAGCTCTAATATTAAGTTCTTGCCGCAGTAGAATATCTAATGTAGTATCTTTATCATTATCATAGTACGTTAACTTTTCATAAATATTCGAAAAGAGAGATTTTACGTATTCCTAAAGAATTATAAGATTACGTTAGAAAGCATAAATATTTATACAAAGAAGGAAGAATAGATTTATAAATTATCATTTTCAAAGCATTTTTTTATTGTAACTTTTACCTTAAAAATTTCATTTTCTGGAAGGCTGCTGAATCTTCTTATTAAGTGATCTAAAGCATTTAAAGCTGATTTAAAAGGCAGATAATTGGTTTCCCTTTTTAAATATTGAATTCCTCGGAACGCAGTGTCATAATCCACAAGATCAGCGCGAGCAAGGTTTAACAAATCATCTACTATAGCTGCCCGATTTAAAACGTCAACTTTTTCAAAATCGCCAACAGTTAAAAGCTTAATTATTTTGTCCCATGTATTCGGATCATAATTAACGCGATAGAAACCTGAAAAATTTTTTGATCATTATATTTTAACTTGACCATATAAATAATTTTAAAAAATTCTATATCATCTTATGCCCACCTGCAGAGTTTACATTAAATATCACCCAATCAGCGGTCGTGTCAGGAGATCTTAGATCGCTTTCTCTAGTTGATAACCAGGTAACTGGTTTTGTTGATGGATCTAAGGTCTTCGAAGTTCTCCACGTTATCGGTATCGACCAAAGTGGTTCTGTGGGTACATCATTTTCATGCCGTAGAAAGAATCTCTGTTGAGATAACTTAAAGATTCCAGGTGTAACGTTCACTGACAAGACTGGAAAACCCGGTTCTTCGGTCCATGTCTTCATTATATTCGCTACACTAATATCTTTACTAACGTATTTCTGTAGAGCTTTCCATAAATCGTCAGGCGTGGCTGTTGCGTAACTTCTGTAATATTTATTTAAGCTCTTATTTTTTTGTATGTATTACAACATTTAAGCTTTGTATTATAATATTTCTATATTATAGCCTAACAGAACGCATGAACGGTCTGAAGGAAAGTATGAGATAAGAATTTAATAGCTATTACTATAGCAAAGATACACCAAATCAATCGATATTAAATTTAATTGATTTGTAAAACGAATAATTTTCTAATTCTAAAATTAATAAGATTGAAGAATGATTTTACATACATTGTATATAATATTTTAATCGTAAAAAAATTTTTCAGTCAAAATTTTGAATTTGAACTACAATCTAAAAATTACATTTCGCTATTTAAACGAAACGACATATACTTAAGATTTTCATAGTAATTTTATTTACCTGTCTTCCAGATAATCCTGCAGACCTTTGTTAAAGTTTTCTTCTCCAAACGCAAGTGTCATCATTCGCACTATACTCGCACCTTTATTATATGTAATAGTACCTCCCATTTTAGCGATTTCTGATTGTGTTACTGCGGATCTTGTCATTGGCACAGAGTCCTTGACTGCATCGACACCTAAGGCGGATTGGTGCTGCTCTACTACAAATTGCTTGTCCATTTCCCAGTTTTTTTCGATCTAAGTAGACAATTGATTTGAACAGTTGTATATTTAATGTAAAGATGAAAAATTAAACGATAAAGTCTTATTTCATTAAAAAAAAAATGATGTTTTTAATTTAATTAAAGTAGATATCTATACTAATAATATATTGCTATACACATTTTTATATTTTTTATTTGAACGTGCCGTGCAAGTGCTAGAACCAGTGAGCCCTTTAAAATCATTTAAATAATTGTGATGCATTTTTGCATTTCATTATTTAACTATTAAGTGAAAGATGGTACGATTTAATAGTATTCGTATGAAATGATCATTAGTTTATTCACCTTTACGATGCTTGAAAATGGTAAATTATCACTGACTCGAATAAAATAATTGTAGCACTTACCCTACAAAGAAAGTAATACAGTTTACAAGTATTTACAGCATTGAAGTTTGAATGAGTTACAAGACTTTGCATTAAAATAACTAAGTATACAAAAATAGCATCTTTAACAGTCTATGCGTTTGCTCCAATGTAAAAAAAGGAAAAATAATTTTCTGCAACAGGTTTGTGCATCCTTACCTCGTTAGTCGCCATGTACTGGTAATATCTGGCGAATGCTTCACTTAACCAAAGATAGCTCCACCACTTGGGCGTAACGAGGTTGCCGAACCACATGTGCGCGCACTCGTGGACAATGACCGAGGCGACCCTCTGTTGGGCTACCGAAGATGAATCCTCTTTGTCATATAGGGCGGCTGTCTCGCGGAATGTGAGTAGACCCCAATTTTCCATGGCACCAGCGGAAAAGTCCGGTATAGCTGCCAAGTCCATCTTGGGTATGTTAGTGTAGTAAGGTATGCCGAACAAATTAGTGAAATGCTGAACGGCTTTTTCGGCGATGTCAACCGCGTATTCCGCCTGATTTGCGGCGTTCGGTCGAGCCCAGACTTGAACAGATTTATCAGTGTTGGATACGGCACTGAAATCGGAAACGATGAAAGCTACGAGGTATGTTGACATGGGTATGGATTCCTCAAATTTGCAGGTGCCTCTGTGAACGAGATTGCAGAGAAATTTACATTAATAAAAAATTTGTGTAATTAATTTTTAAGTTATGAAAATAAAAGAGCATTTACAAGTTACTTATAAGTATTAGTAATAAAATTTAAATGAAACATACTCTTCTACTCTACCAGGCATATTACTCAGGCACTTATACTCCTTTGATGGAAGTTTTATACTAATCTTAAATTTGGCTTTGAGAGCTGGTTCATCAAAACACGGAAAGGCATGTCTTGCATGAGTAGATTCGAACTGTGTACTTGCTAGCCATCTTAAAAAAATATGAAAATTTCTTTCGTTAAATGATTTTCAAAAAATAATTATCACTGCAACAAACAACCTACTTTATATTATTTTTGTTGTCATAGTAGTAACTTCGGTAAAAACCAATCATATCGTCTCTTAGTACTCCAGTAAAACTTAATTCAATATCGATGATATCTCCTTCCTCTAGTTTCTCGTCTTTAATTGTAATGGTCAATTTCTCAGTTTTTTCATTATACAAATACTTCACGGGGAGATTTAAAAAGAGACTGGGAGATTGTTTTGTTAGAATGACCCCTTTAATGGTTATAAACTTTCCTTTATGAAGAACAATCTCCTGTGTATCATTTTCTATTTGAGCAGTAATTTTCACTGAACCTGTGAACGTGGAATTTTTTAAATCCACCTCCGTATACTGGAGAACATAGTTTGTAGGTCTTGTGGAAGTCGGCAATCTGTATTCCTTTTCTTTTTCTTCATTTTCAATTTTATTTTCTTGACAAATTGCTTTGGCAATAAGTACCGCCAGTAAAGTGGTCACCAAAAGTTTCTTCGAAATATTCAACATCCTAATAAAATATATAATTAATTAAATAACATTATAAAATAAATGGAATACTTTTAAATTACTAATCTACACATATCGTCTCTACCACATACCACAGTGTCTATACATTTTAGACTGATACAAACAGATTTGTAAAATAGTAAAAAAATAATTAACTGCAAGTATCTTTATGGAGCAATCTTTTTACTTAAAGAACTATTCAAAAAGTATATATTCCTTCTTTCAGAGGAAGCTTTGTAATAGCAAAAATTTTAAGTTTTGTTAAAAATATGATAAAAAGATGTATTGAAGTCTTGGAAATAACAATACACCGTTTTTGAAAAATGTGAGTGTGTGTTTATATGATGTAATTAGCTATATTTCAGCTTCTACAGAACCGATTTCGATCATTAATGTTTCATTCTTTTATTTCTTTTTTCTTTAACTGGCAAAGAAAAAAATTTATATTTTGGATAATTCGTTTTCTATATCGATTGGTTATCTTTTGAGAAACGCTTATTACTATTAATAGGTTTTTATTCAATCAAGAAGATTGATTTGTTGATTGTAACTATGTTATCTATAAAATGTATCTGATATATGGCTCAATTGTGCTCATATCACTGATTATTTTAGAATTCAAGAATGAAATCGTAAAACAATTTCACACCATTTTTTTTTTTAATTCTAGACTACTATAGCGAGATTCAATTTTCTTTTACCATTAATTTTATTTCTTAAAGTTATTTTTAATCTATTTTTTTACAAGATTATTGAGCTTTCGAGTGTAGTATCGGAGGTTTTAATCAATTTAAGGCTTCTTTTACATACTGCTTGATATTCTTATAAAATTTGTAAGATATGTAAAAATTATAGATATTGTAGATTTGATGTTATTTATTTAACCGAAAAACAAAAAAGCAGAGCGCGGGACTACAATCGTCGAGATCGTGCATTCGAATCCCGTTCGTCGCATATTTTTTACGCGACTTGTTCAGTCTGTCCTCTCATACGTAACACAAACAAGTATATGTCAAATGACGTATTTTCGTGTATTTCACTGTGTGGCTCAAAGGATTAAAAGGATAATACCATAGTTAAATTTTAAATGATTGATGATATGATCAAATGAAACGATAAAAATTCTTTTATTCATATCAGATAAAATTATACAATTATTATACTACAAATTGCTTAATTATCAAGGGTAAAAAGAACAAAATAATTTATATTAAATAATCGTGTTTCTGAATATTCATTGGAAAAACGCGTGTTTATTAATATTGATTGGAAAAAACATGTATTTAAAATAAATTTACTTATCATATAAAATTAATTATTAAATAAAAAATATCTTTTTTTATAAGTTTAGAACTGTAAAAGACGTAATTCTACAAAAAGCAACTCTATTGTAATAACAAACTTTTGGAGAGAAACAATGTTAAGGTGGTTCCGATCGGCTCTGAGCATAATAAATTTTATAATTATTTTTTCGCAAATTCTGGTACAGGAATAATGTAAAATCTGTATACTTTAAGTGATGAAAATAAAATATTTAAAAGGGTTTAACATAACATTACAAACATTTTTCATTTTCTTTTAATTTCAATTATGAAAGTCTCATTTTAATACTTGTGAAATTTGAAGATGTTTGAATGATGAAATTATTGAAAATTAATCGAATCTTACAAAGTTCAATCCTCTTCATCTATTTTAATTAAATATAAATGTATAAGTAAATACATATAACATTTAAGTATTTAGCTGGTTTTTTTTTTTTAGATCAAAACTAAAATTCTATCTAGTATTTTCAGATACGAAACAAGGAAGCTGCGTAAAATTTAGTACACCTGTTGGTAATGTTGAGGCAAAACTCTTTAAAACAACTATTATTAAAAAAAAATATTATATATTTACTCACGTCAATTCGTTCCAATGGATTAAAAATCGTTACTAAATCCTTGCCATTCTCGGCACAACAACGCGATATTCTCTTTTCCCTTCGCAAAGCGCCAACACGATGGTGACAGTGTCGGTGCCGAGTTGAAAGTCGTCGCGCGCTGCTCTTCTTCTTCTTTCCCTGGCGAACGCGCGAGACACTCAACGTCCTGTGCGCCTGCTGCGAGTCGGCGAGTCGTCCGAGCGGCCGGCCGTCAATTCTCCAATCGTTTGTAGCGCTGCTATGCACACACACACACACACACACACACATATAAATACACACAGGTAGAGATACACACTGATATAAATGCTGTCGCTACGCCATTGAATACAGGTGGTTACCTGCCTATTGGCTGCGGCTACTTATCTTTTTCTTTCGCTCACTCTCTAAAAGCCATGCCACGACGGGCTTTTTTCTGTTATCGCCCGGGCAAGATATCGCTGCTAATCAATATACCTTTTTGACCACAATCGGCTCTAAGTATGCGACGAGGTCCCGACGATTACTCCCGCCATTAAGAGTGGCAACGTGACTTTTCAGTACAGAAATACAGTCATATAGCATTTTAAACAAAAGTCCTATATCAATTGTGCAATGCTTGGAATCTCTGCTGATCAGATTTTACGAGCTCGGATCTTTTTGATAAGTTGAGTTAGATAAGTCAGAGTCATACTTTAAAATCTGAGATTTGATAATCGATGAAGGTATACTTGAAGTTAGTGAATCTGCTATTATTCTCTAATTCGTATATTTTTAATGATAACAATAAATGATTTACTCATAAATTTGTAACTATAACTTTATGATTTAATAAATCATATAAATCTATAATATGATAAATTATGTTTTAAGAAAAACTGAGGATGAATAGAAAGCGTTATTTAGATTTACTTATTTAAAGCGAGTTTTTATTTTATTCTCTGAAATACGTTATTTTTTGCATTGAATCCGATTATAACTGATGTGATATAAATCAATCAAGTAAATATACATTTCTGGCATATAAAACAAAAGCGATGATATCACTCATAAGACATGATAATACGTGAACTTGTTTACAAATACTACAATTTTAACTTGACGTCTTTCTTTCTAACAAATATTTACTTTTTTCGAACCTCTTTTCTCAAAGACTATTTTGATACGGTGCTTTCGAAAGAAAACCGGTTTAGGCATCAAAAGCTCGTATCTCGGGTATGAATATTCTGGTACGGGTGATATATTAATTTCACGTGTATCATTTTTAGCTATACAACGATTCATTTTTTTTTTCATTTTGTATCTTGCGCATCGAAACAAGCTGCAAACGAGAAAATTTTAGTTCGTCCTACGTGAACCGGTTATAGGCACTGAGCGGTAATAACGAGTCGGTCAATGAACAAACGTTATCAGTTAATTAATGAATCATCCTGTCTCTGCCGTATATAATCTTGAGTGCTTAACGATATGAGATCTTTTGGGAAAATTTTCTTAAAATGAAGATTAATTGGTATAAAAAAATATCTCTTATAACTGTTAATTCAGATATTGCAATAAATAAGAAAATTCAATATTACTTTTTATTGCAAAATAAAAATCCAAGGGATATTGAATTCGTCCAAACACTACTGTTTGAATCAGTAAACTGTCTATCAATGAATCAATAGTACTTAGTTTCTAAAAAATGTAAATGCAGTGTAAGGCAGTTAAACTACTTTCCTCAATATTTTGCTACATTGTAGGTGTTACATTATTAAATAATGCACATGTCAGTGGCAAATACTTGTTGTGGAGGACATGAAAAGTGGTTTTATTAAAAAAACATAATATGATCAATAGATCACTTTGTAAGAAACAAACAACCTTGACATGCTACCTTGGGTTTGGTCGTCGAAAGTCGCAACGAATCCAAGGAAACATTGAGTAATAGCAATAAATCCATTTTCTAGCATCTTTGCGAAATTGCTTTACTGGATCCTTCACATTTTTCTGCCACAGTTTTCCCATTATATATTTTCTTGTTTGCAAAAACAATTCAAGTGGTAGATTTTTCTCAAGGTTAACACAACAAATTGAAGCTCTTGGTGCAAGACGATTATTACTTAATAAATTCTACACAATCCCTAGAGTTCAATGACCTGCAAGTAAGTAGCAGCTGTAATTACATGATTCTAACAAATAATTACATAATTTCCAAAATGCAAGAAAACTACTTTATAAATTAAGATCCATCTAGATTTCATTGTTATATAAACCTATATAATAAACTATGATTAAGATGGGAATACAATTTATGATTTTTTATTGTTACATCTTCCTTTACATTGATAAACTACTATTTTAAAACATTTTAAATAATTGATAATACTTAACTGATTGAATTGATACCGATTAATTTCTCTAATATTATTGTTTCTTTAATATTATTTATAAATACGTTTCTGTTTATAAGCATATGAGACACCGGAAGTTTAGAGAAAGTAAATATGTCGAAGTGTCTTATGCAAGTAAAGAACGTCGCGTGGAAAAAACGTGAACAGAAATTAATATGTCCCCGATTGTCTGTATAGCTTACTGAAATCGTTAAGTCATACAACCGTATATCTTTAATGGTCTACAACTTTGTTTCTAAAGCGTCATTTCTAACTATAGAAGTAGTTTAAATTTATCATGAAGTTAATAAATACATTGTGATAATATATTTTTATTCAAGTAATAAAAAATGTGATATCAATATATAAACAATTATAGAGAAATCAAATAATAACTGGTAACAAAGAATAAATGAAAATGTATTGTTATAGTACACCTACCAAACCAAATTTTTTTATTTCCTAAATCATTCCGAATGCAACAAAAAATAAAAAGTAGGGAATGTAATATTACAACCATTTTCTTCTGTGAGTAATATTTTTTGAAATAACAGTCGAAAATTGTTAAAAACCTTTTAAAAAAATCTTAGTTGGTTATTACTCTGCAGGTTTTGACTTTACACAAAAATGTTGAATGCAGAAGTTGTAGATAAAACACGGAGCACGCATCGGAGGCATTATTTCAAAAATGGGCTCCGGATTTTTTGGTGTCCGAGAGTGAACTTGAAGCCAAACTTACTTGCATACTCCCGTATGTATCTCGTCTGTGGGTCAGATTGACTAAGTACAACGATTGCGATGAGCGCATGCATGAGTATACCGAAAGGCTGATTCCACTACGGATTTCGCTCGAGAGATTTACCCAACTTATAAGGTAGAGGTATAGCAACAGTTCGATCGGTAAGGTTGGGACAATAACTAACTTATGTCGTGTTTGGTGTAAATTTGAACTCATTATAACTATAGTTTAACGTCAAATATCTTCTGAAAAGTTTGATACGGAGAAAATAAAGTACAAAATTTACAAAAAAATATTTTAATGATATTTAACTATTATAAGATATTACATACATATTATGTAAGCAAATGATAAATATTAAGTTTTATGATTTTGATATTTATTTTAAACACATCTTTATCATATACAATAGTTTTTTTAATAATAGACATAATGACATATAATTAATATTGTTTTTCTTGATGTTTATTATAATGTATTGCAGTATTATACCTCATTTCAAATTCAATTACAAACGTAGTCGTGTAAATACCTAAATTTTGTGGTTAAAATGTGTCTAAAAAATTTAGCGGTTTACCTAGATAATAGTTTACGAAAATTTTGTAATATTTTTTGTGCTAAATAATTATCTTAAAAATCTTTCTTGATGAAAATAGAATTGAATTAAAAAATTCAATTATATACAATTAATAATATGAACTTAATTAATAATGCATAATTGAACTTAATTTATAATTCATGTAGTATAAAATTAAGTCATTTAGATGAATTTATATTGTCTTATATCTACTATTTTAATAATTTTTTTTTTAATCTAATGTTGTTTACATTTTTTACAAATATTTTATTTTAGATTTAAATTAGATTTAGTAGCTTTATTTTGGCTAACTCCAAAGAAATAATAATTGTAATAGTAATATAAATAATAATATAATAATCTCATAAAAATATCTCTAATATAATTTCCAAATATATGGAATACAATGAAAACCATCGTAACATTTTAAGATATTATAATTTGTCAACAACATTTTTAATGTGAAGATTGAAAAAAGAAATTTCTAAAAAGTAAACAGTCGTGCAAAAGTTGTACTTCCCCTCATCTCTTTATAAAAGCTTCTATCAGAAGTTTTTGATTAAACAATAGCAACTTCTGTTGTCTTAAATTATCAACAAATTGGTTATCGATCTAAGATATACATTACATGTGCTTATGTACTTAATAATAGCTGGGAGCACATCCCGTTATTCGTTCACCAAATTGCAAAGGCCAACCGTTTAACTAATGGTTGGTAATAAATACCGCTTATTTCGTCACGAAATTCTGCTTTTTGCCGTTCAACGAATGATTAATATTAAACATTACAAAAAAGATTTACATCATTTATAATTTAAATAAAAATATTGAAAGTTTTATTAATCATAAAATGTTTTAAAAAATCACGTACAGACAGTACTTTACTTAACGTAAGTAGATTTAAAACTTGTATTTTATGTTGATATTAATTTATACATGCGTCTGATTGTTTACCACCATAAAAAAACATTTTACAGGAAATATAATAGTTCCTCCGGGAAGAGAGGGAAAAAAATTATGGATACATGTATATTATTTTTTCCGAGAGACTCAGTGTATATTATGAACTCGTTGAATAGAGTGCATTTTACGCGAAAAAGACGCTTTGCATGCACTTCTATCAAATGCTCCCAGCTACCATTAGTAATATCAACGAGCGTTGTGTGATATAAATCTTCTGTTCTTTTTACAACTTTTTATAAACATTTTAAGTCTTCAAATTTCCCTTGTAGAAGCCGCCTAAGACACGCGCCCCAGCTTCGTTGATCTCCTCAAAGCCATATTTTTCCATCGCTTTTTTGCAACGCGCGTACCAAGCAGATACGTTGTCGAAGCGGCCGATATCGAAGCCAAAGGCCTGCAACAAACCAAAATACACTGCGAATAAACAAATTTGGGCGTCGCACAATATTTATGCAATCAAAAAAAATCATTCTAATCAGTTTCAGAGTAGAATCACATCTTTAAATTTCAGATTAATCGGTGATGCAGGCACGCTTTGGCTATTCGATTTAAGATAAATTCAGCCTGGTAAGTTATTTATTTATAATTAATTCAATAACATAACTATTTATACCTTAGCTGTACAGACAGTCGCTGCAATACTATAATCAGCTATAGTCAATTCGTTTCCAGCGACGAAGGTGCTGTTCTGCAAATACATATCCAAAACTTCGAAAGCTCTTTCCATTGGTGCTAATAACCTTTCCGGCGGTGTATCTGTTTTCCCAAATATAACAGGAGCCTGCAATTATTAACACCAATACTTATATATTAAACCAATAAAATTTATTTATTTATTTTTATTTTCAATTGTACGGGCATAAACCCTTTTATACATTTATAATATGAGTATGTATAACTTATATCTAACTTATATGAGTATAACTTATACTAACTTATGAGTATGACTTATAACTAAC
>JAWWEQ010045729.1:0-16775 GCA_035583055.1 Torymus tubicola | reverse complement strand
GTTTTTATAGCCTGTGGTGGCTTTACTAGAATTATGGTAATTTTTCCAAACACATTTGGAATTTTTCCTAACTTTTTTCTCAGTCTATCATGTGCTTTTAGCGCGGTCGCAAGTAGCACCGCGGCTAACTTCTCTGGAGGAGAGGAATCGTGTCGGAGAGAGAGAGAGAGAGAGAGAGAGAGAAAGAGAGAGAGGGAGGGAGAACACCACCACTTCATAAAAACACGATCTTTATTAACTTTTTCGTACTTAAAGACTAATACAATTTCCGCGCGCATACGTTAAACATTCGACAGACAAATATATACTAGTAATTTATTTATTTATTTAAAAAATATACAAGTAATTGCAGGAGAATACAAATCAAATTTTAGATGGTAGGAATGTTTTAAATTATATTTACTATTTTAACAGTAGTTTAGGGATAAATTTAAATTTTATGAGTGAAAGTCCTTCAATTAGAATCCATATTTTTTGTTTTATATGTTATTATACTACAATCTATGTTTTTTATGGGAAAATTTTTCCTTAATTTCACTATGTCGTTAGGGGAAAAATGATGTACTTTAAAACTAGTGTGGTTAACAACAGGCAAATTTCGGCTATTCAATTTGAGATTAATTCAGTTTATTTATCATTTACATTCTATAAATAAAACAAAATCGTTTGTATTTATAACTAACGAACCAATATGAAAAATGCTATCAGTCGACTTTTTACATTATTAAACCTACAGTTTTTATTTACAAAACTAATAACAAATATTAAAATTGCTAAAAATTTTATTTTATCACATCAATTGTATGATTTGTTTTTTATTTATAGAAATTGTAGATTTAAAAAATGTACTTGTATAAAACATAGCAGTGCAACATTTATATTATCAAACAACGATTATATTAGTCGAATAGAATTACAATTATCGTTAAATCAAACTGACGTATTTAAAATTAATGTATGTAACAAAAGCTGACAATAAGCGTCATGGAAGCATGAAGCAAAAAACAACAAGCAATGCTTCGATGAGATAAGCGTACCTCTGGGCACCGAGAGTTTAAAGCGAGCACAATAGCTCATTTTTGAGTTAAGCGAAAAGTTAAAGTTTCAACAAAAGAGGAAAGACGGGTCTCGAGCAGCGACAGAGCGTGCGATATGGGAAGTTGTAGAATGGGAACGAACAACGAGAGAGAGAGGGAGAGAGAGAAGAGAGATTCTCATTCAAATGATAAAGAGAGACACGAATGGTACAAACGAAGCGAGACAACGGGAGAATGGCGATGGAAAGGAGGGAGGTAGACAGAGAGACGAGCGGAACGGAAACGTTAACTTTGAGTCCTACCTAACTTAGACTGGCTTGTTCTCTCTGTCTCTCTTACTGCCCCGTGCCCTTGCTTTCTTTCTTTCTCTCCTTCTCACTCTCTCTCTCTCTCTCTCTCTTTCTCTCTCTGTCTTTCTTGCTTACTCTACCTCCCTCGTTTTCTCTCTAGGACCTCCGCCCCCAACTGCTGCGAGATTTATATGTTTACACGCTTCCATGGCAACTTTCTATCTGACTCTCAACCCCTTCATTTTATTTTATACCGCTCGCGTACTCGTCCCTCTCTCCCTTTTTGCCCCTTTCTCTCGTCCCTCCAGCCCCTACCTCTTTTCTCGCTCTCCCACTCTCTCGCCTTCTACTTTTGCTACTTTACTTTCTGCGCTCGCTTTCCCTCCTCGTCTCTCTCTCACTCTCTCTCTCCTTCTTTTTCCCTCTCTATCACACCCTTTCTCTGCCTCACCTCCTCCCCCTCTCTCTATCTTTCTCTTCGCCATCTCCGGCCTTTTGGCCTCTCCTATGTACGACGCTGACAAACCGCGATCTTCGTTTGGCAAGCGGCCAATGCGTCACGTGAATTCTGTTTTCGACAGAAAGATCGTGACGATTTCCTTCTTACTTGGCTCTTTTTCTCGCGCTACTGTGTCCTTTTCGCTCTCATCCTTCTTTCTATCGTTCTTTCTCAATCCAACTCTCGCTTGCGCGCGCTCTCTCTCTCTTTCCTATCGCTAAGCCGAGAGCAAGCGGACGAACACGTTTGAATGAGAACGATCGCCCAGTACGTTTTTTACCCAGCGTTGTATTCATTGCTCGTGAATTTTCGACAGGACATTCTAGATTACTGAGAGAAAGTGCGAGAGATCGTTTCTGTTTTTCTGCGAATTTCTGATGTTTGCTTTTGCATTGCTGTTTTTTTACTTGTACCTTATTTAGTATTCCAAACAATTTTTACCATTATTTTATTAACCTCGTTAGTAAGTAATAATATCAAAAATAATTTTGGTTTGCGCAAACGAGTCGAATGTAATTATGTAAATTAAGAGGTATTGAGTTTACCAAAAATATTATTATTAAAAAGTTATTCATAAAAGAGATTTTGATCAGGAAAAAATATATTTTTGGGACCTACCATTCACCATCCTGAATTGAGTTTAATTAATGATATATGTATTTTAAATTGTGTGGTTGTAAAATTATTTATTTGGACAAGAATTTCTATTTTAGTATAAATATTAGTAAAACTCATAAATAAATGACGAAGGTCGACAAAGAAAACATATTAGAACTGAGTATATGAAACGTACTCTTCTATTTATTATGAGAAGCTCATTCCAAATTTCAACTAAATAATGTGGGTGTTTTTCAGACCAGTTTTACCTAAATACTATTTTATAATCAAAAACGAAAAAAAATATTCATATGATATATAGATCTACGGAAAAGATATCAGATCTTGACATGAAAAATATTTTGAGATTTTTAATCCATATCTAAAACCAAAATAAAAAAAAGACATTCAGCGAGTCTAGTTAGCGTCAGATTTGTTCTAATTTCCAGAATACTCTACGCGCAGCAGTGTCTCGAAAACACGTACAAATTGGGAATATACACTTCGTCGGTGGGGCAGCACTTTTCTCATATTTCGTATAACTCGTCGCTTCCAAATAAAAATGTATTAATTTGGAAGCGAGTTAAAAAAACGTTAGTTCGGAAGCCACTTGGAAAAGGGAACTCGGAACGTTAACGTTAACTTGAAAACCAGTTAGAAAAGGCGTTATCTGGCGGGTTGATTCAAAGAGACAGTGCTCATCTGATAATATTTTTTGTTATGATTTTATTGATAACCATTAATGACTAGTTCATTAATAAAGGTAGAGGCAGTGGAGTCGCTATTGGGCTACTAGGAGTTCGGACACCACCTGTATAGGAAGGGTCTTGTATGTACAGCTTTGTGTAGGTGGGGTGAAGAGGAAGAGGAGTTTTGGGACTACCGAAACTTAGGCAACTGAACTGTTAGCAACTGCAACTTGTTAGTCTCGATGTGCAAAAGAATCAAGCTAATTAAGATAAAAGTGGACATTGAGTGTTAACCCATACATGTTAACTCCTTTCAAAGAACGTGACGTCACATGCGTATGAGTGAAGGGGTAGGTCATCAACTGGTTACCATCTATGAATGAACTCTTTTTGATACACGCGTTCAGGGAATGTGGGAATAGGGTATCTTTGCGTATTCATATTAGTTCAAAAGATTAAACTTGGTGCTTACTGTTTAGAAAAATAGTATATAATACTTCTGCGCTACCTAGGTGTACACACTCCCTTTTTTGTTGTCCTCGTTTTCCTCGCACCTACTTAGAAAGTAGATATAAATAATACATGCAGAAACCGCTAAAAACTAAAAACAATTGATTTTTCTCTCAAAAATACTATATAAATGTCGACAAAGCATGCCTGACTGATTGTCTTCAAATTTTATTAAAAAATCATAAATCTAAAAGAGTTAATAAGAAAGAACTCCTACTTTAATTATACAAGAAAATAATTCTACTGATGACTACTTTTGCTATACTTTTTAAAACATATTATAATTCGATAGTATTATAATTACTTTAAAATCGCCTGTAATAGTATAGTATAAAGACAATAGATGAAAAATAAATACAATTTTAAGCTTTGATTGGGATAGAACCAAGGTAAGCGCCTGGGCGGTCATGCCTCTGTGCTTTGTGACTTACGTGTGACGATACTGAAGCGCGAAGTGCCAGGGGGATGAGGAACAGCAAGCCAATAATACTCGCTGGACGAACATTCAACTAAAGGTAGCCAGAACGATCTGACAATCTAATCACTCTTGTAAAGAAACTTTTGTTTCTTATACCTGTTTTAGTGTTTAAAGTAATAATCAAAAGATCTTTATGTGATGAAAATTTCTTCAACTATTGAAACTACAGTTACGAGTAAGCTATCGCAACTTTTAAATAATAAAAAGTGACGGACCCTGGAATTGAACCAGAGCCGCCGACTCGCGAGTCAGAAATACTACCAACAAGCCACGACCGCCACCGGCCGAACTTGTGCTAATCGGCGTCATATTGTAATCGGACGCTTTGTTTACTTCGTTCATTATATTCGTACGTGTATCTAAACGTAAAAAGTTATATTCAAAAATTTTGCATCAAATTGAAATTATTTCATACATATTGCTACTATAATGGTTAATCACATTACTGATGTATTATATTTTCTCTAGATGTTGTTAAAAATTTTTTATTAATGTTCTTGTCCAAAAAACATAGAATTTTTGGGTTATATTTGCTTGGTACTCACTGAGCTATATTGCTGTTTTTTTTATTATTTAAATTAAAATAAATATTTATTTCGAAAAAATTTAAAGTATATATTGCTATAATAAGAAGATATAAAAAGAAGAATTTGATTTTCTAATATAATAAGAATTTATCTACAATAATTTCCATTTTTACGAAAATCAAATTGACAAATTTTTATTAGATTTTGATAATATCATTCAAGTCGGGATAATAATTATTCATACGAGCGATGTCCTATGAAATAGAAATCCTTCGCGAACCTCCCGCAGCTCGAATTCCACCTCGAAACTGGGTGCGTAGTCTACGGGCGTAAGCCCGGCTCAGGCGCGGCGCGAAGCTTACGCCCACAGGCTACCTCGGCTGATTTTATACAGGAGCAGGCAATCTGACTCATAAAGGAAGCACCAGGGATCCGGGTGCTTGATTTTGATGAAACTTCAGATAATGCTTTTATCTCTAAAATAAATAGACATGTGTTACGAGGATTCATCTGTATAGAAGTTATACTAATAATGGTATGGGATTTCTCGAAAAATTTAGGGAAAATCATTTTTTTTTTTTTTTGAAAATTATTTGGCTTGATACCAATAAATCTTAAAAATTGCTAAATGAATTGTGTAATTTTTCGCTTTTACTAACAGACAATTTTTGCAGGTTACACTTTCATCTCTTGTACCCAATAAATAGACATTTTTTTACAAATCAAATTTTAAACGGTTTATTCCCACATATGAATTTTTAAGACCGATTTCGAAAAACGCATTTACTTATTTTGCAAATTAAAACGTTTTCTGAAATTTTATGAATTCATCTTATCAAGGTGTGGAAGATTAATAATTATTAATTATATAAAAATTGTTTTCCAACGAAACTAAGTTAACATGACGTATTTATTTCATGAGATGTATATCTATACATCCGTATGTAATCAAATTCCTTGATAATCTGAATAAAGGGAGGATGTCATCGGATATGTAAATAGAGGAGCGCAGAGAAACGTATGAAATCAATATTATTGTGTAGAACTTGTGAAAATATTAAATTAAAAAAATATTTTCAAAGAAAATAAAAAGAATGTTGAAACAAAAAAGAGTGAAGTTTGTTAAAATAAGTAGAAAAATCAAGAATTCACGCGAAAAAAAGCAGTAAAAAAGTGAAAAATGACTTATTTGATGTTTCTCGATTTACACGCTGGTAAATTCATATGTATCTATTCGCGTCGTCACGTTCAGCATACTATGCACGTGTAACAATAAGTATTAGAGAAATATTCGAAATTTTTTTATCTTCAAATTAATCATCGTTATTACTTCTCAATAAATTATTCTTTTTAAAAAATATTTTCATAAATTTATGTGATTATTAAGTTATGTGGTTGGACAAATAGTTTTGTTTACGTATGATTTCATAATCTGCGAAATTTTCCGAATTGCAATTTCTTCTAGGTTCATGTCCAAATGACAAAATGATAAATTCAATTACGTCCAGCACACTCTAAGGATCTTAGCGTATTCCGTTACAGAGCAACCAAGCTAACGTAATTCGCTCGTTTCGCATCCAGTGGTGAACGCGAGCGCTTGCTGGAGTGGCGTCGAAGGATTGAATTTTGTTCCCGCCATTACGCGACTCTTGCCCTCAACTCTCTCTCTCTCTCTCTCCTCCTCCTCGCACACTGTTTCTCTCTCGCTCGTTCTCGCTGTCTTTCTCTCTCGTTTCCCTTAGCTCAGGACTTTTGCCTCGACTTCTGTAGCTCTCGCCTGTGGGCTATTTATTTATTGCGATTCATCCCGCAATATCTCTAGCTTACCAGACGCAATTCACGCTCTTCTCTTTTCCTCTTTCATTTCGCTTAACTCGCCATTACATCTCAGATTTTTCGTTACTATACCTACAGCAGGACAGTTTTTCCGGTGAAATTGTTTTCCGATCATACCATGTATACGAGTAACCCATGGGTGGGCGGGTTTTGTCGGCACTTCATTTTGATTGCCCTCTCCACGTGTGGTAACTTGTTCACTTCTCCGTTGCATCCCATATCATTTCTACAAAACATGGTGTTTATATAGGTTGACTTCGAGATTGTTGCTTGCTTTGTTCTCACAACGTTACTCCCACGGTTCTTATTTTCATTTCTATCCCTGATTTTTATTTTTTTTCTCTCGCTTTGATGTTATAGCTAGCACGACAACAGCCGGATCTCTTGAAGCGACGAAACGTGAGTGGAAGCTCCGTGGAGAGCAGTGGAACGCCGAGTGCCTGGAGGGCGCACTTGTCGACAACTTTTTTCTAATGTTCCTTTTGTTTCTTTGATTGTACGATTCTGTCTTCGGTCGTGCGATGCGATAAAATAGGCAAGAAAACTTTTCCTACGATAATTCAGTTATTAAAAGTAAGCTGCAAATTTATTTATATTGCAGATATTTTCATTTTATAATTATTATTGTGAAAATTTATTTCAATAAATTTTAAAATCTTATAATTGAATAGTTTTTATCTAATGCAAGAATTTTTTTTAATAAACGTAAGTTTTGAGTATTCTACTTTAATTTTACTGTTTTGTTACTCACATCTACATCAACATTTATTCAGGCATTTTTAATTGTTCCACAATTCCGCTATCTCTTTTTTTTAAAGAAAAGATCCATAATAGTTGGTGGTACTCCATGTTATTGCAATTAAAATAGGTTGCGAGAAAAAGAAATAAACGATAAAAATGCACATTTAGTATTTTTTGTTAAGTAGGATTATCAGGTAAATTACATGTAAAACGTAACAAAAATTTACAATTACACCGGAATAACCTTAAATTTCCTTTTAAAATTAATATTATCTTAATAAATAGATTTTCAACCAAATTTTAATATATATATATATTTTTTTTCTAAAGACATTTTCAATCAAGGTTTTGAGTTACAATATTCAACAAAAATTAATTAGATTTAACAGAAATTCAGGTATTGCTAGATAAATTAGATTACAGATTCACACATACATACAATAATAAAAATTCACTTTATTGAAGATAAACTTTGGCCGAAATGACACATTATCTACTCTATCTGGATAATACATATTGCTTTAAAAAATAATGTAGTTCAAATTTTTTTTCAGTTTTTGTGAACAGATTTATAATTTTAACTATAATAATTTAACAAGCTGGTAAGAAAAATTCTTGAGAATTGTATCGTCTATTATATTTTTTTTATATTCAACAGCTATCTGAAAGTCTTTTTGTGAGTTTTATATAAAGAAGTATTGCTGTGTTAGTAAGCACTTTGGATAGAATGGAGACCTACAGCTTTAAGTCGGTTTCGAATCACCAAAGCTACAGTAAAATAGACGCATTAAAACTTTAAATTTTGAATAGCTCGTCATAGAGACATTAGAGAATCGTCAAAGTTGAGATTCAAATACGGTAATATTCCGTGTTGAAAGTCCGAGAAATTCAGTGATTGAGCTGTGGAGCTCTGCATCATTATATACAATAAAAGAATTTTTCAACTTATATTTGAAACATATGAACGAAAATAAAAAAAATAACATATTAGTTATTACTGTGATGATTGTCTTAATTAAATTCCTCTTTGGCAATAGACCTGCATTAACGGGATTATTTTCTCTGTTATTATAAACAATAGTAAATTATATTCAAAATTAAAATTGTTATATTAAAATTGTTTTTATTTTTTTATATTCACATTTACTTTTTTCTAACATATCCATTTTATCTGAATTACATTGATTTGGAAATAATTTTAAATAATCGTTTAAAAATATCCGCATAATCATTTTGTTTTTTACTCAGTTAGAATTACAGGTATCGCACCTTATCTCTAAGTTGTGCTCGAGATGTTTTATTCCACATCTTGAAGTTGAAAAACTTTTTCACCCTCTCTGAATCGCATCTTTCGTAACAGAAAAGGGATCTAATAAGTTTGTTTTTTCTTGGCGACCTTGGTAGAAAACTCAGATATTAATTGGGTAAAAAGAAAAAATGTGATTTTGCTATCATCTTAGACATAAGGGTTTGTGATTATTGGATTAAGGAGGTTCCTATAATGTTCCATCAAACATTAAAAATATTTTTCTTAATGTTACGTTAATACGTTTTAGAACTTGATTAACTTATACCCATTATATAAATGGAATTCAGTATACTATAAGCTAATAGTTTGTGCATAGAGATACTAGAAAAACTTCTTGCGAATATGTAGTTGTTAAATCATAGTCCACTGAAGCTTTTATTTCGCAGGTGCAAAAACAGATTCTTTAGGATTATAAAGGAAAACGTTACGTATTATATATTGTCTATTACTTGAAAATAGGAATATTCTGCTTCGCCGATACCGATATCTTGCATTAATAGTATATTATTATTGATGGTACCTCAAGTTCTATGTGCAACTACAAGATAATTATCTTTATTCAAATTTGGAAAATATTTATTATAAAATAAAAAAGATATTTGAAAAATTACGAGGTAATGTATCATACTAATCCTAAAATATTTTGTTTTGCTCCTCAGATTTGGTATAGTTAGGTAAATAATTTATCTTTGTACCGGAATTCTTGAAATTCAAGAAATAACTGTATGAAAAAAATGTTTTTCATAAGAATTCTAAAAGCGTAAAGAAGATTGGTTGTGCAGCAAGTAGTCAGTTGAATAAAAGTCTTAACAATTCCATGTGCCGTATTACCTTAATGAAATGTTCATGGAAGATATAATTATAGGTTCATATAGTACATTAAAATCTATAGAACTTCTGGTGTTAGGTTTGCAGCAACAGTTGTACAAGAGATTTGTGGAGTAAACTGCTTTTGGCAAATTTTGAAAAATATTGTTATACCATATAATACAAATTTTCAAACCAACCACTAAAAATAAATCATCAAGCTGGTTAATCATTTAAAAAAACGTATGAAGTCAAAGGAGGAAAATCTTTATAGAAAACCATCTATATGTATAGGAGAAAGGTGTAGAGTGATAGCACCCATAGAACTATTAGTCATGTCCTATATCAATAATTATATAGTAGCTAATAGAACATAAAAATAATTAAAAATGATTTAATTATTCACCCTTCCTTCAAGCGTTGCACCTAGGTCTGATGTACGTTCGAGGCGACCGACAGTAAGAAAAAGCACATAAATGAATTTTGATGGCACCACAGTTTCACCGGGCATGCACATAGGGACGACGACGATCCCAGCACATCTTCTATTTCTACTCACTTTTTACTACTGTCAGCGAAATGTAGATTTAGTTGTATCGTCAATTTTGTCTCGTCTTCGCCAAGAGCCAATTTTTGAGCCTGCCAAAGTTATCCTTTCTTATCTTTATCATAGATATCGAAAATAGGGTTGAATACCCTTGGAATTAGTAAGCGGTTAACGTCGCTAATTCTTCATAGGCCAAAACCTGCGATCTGGTGATCTTTAGCAGATTTGCTTTGACTTGACTGTAGTCTCCCATAACTCACCAAAGTGACGCGTCCTTAGACGCATAAAGCGCCACGATATTATGTGTATCTACCAATTACTATCCACCTGTTGTCAGTCAAACTGATGTTGTGGAAACATGGTTCTTAGTTCGATATTGACACCATGAAAGGTGGTTATATTGTTCAATCATATTTCCTTAACGTTATTCGTTCTTGATAAAAAAAACGATAGAGCCCTATCAAGAGTTTGACCGTGATAAGATTACCTAATGAGTAAACTTCTCGTACTTCTTTGGGAATTCTGGAATTTACTTAATCGACACTCGGACGGCATACGTTCTGATAATATCTAGATGGTATTCTCTCGTGCATAGTGCTTCTTTACTTCCGAAATTCTCTCAAGAAGCTCTCCACTGGAATAATTTCCACAAGTTGGATAGTAAAAATTATCGCCTTAAACTGAGCTGATGTTGTGGCTACCTATGCAAAGATTATTCAGCCAAGATCGGTGGCTTATGTGGTTGGGGTTTTAACTAGTGTATGCTGAATCGTAGACTCTCTAGATGTGGCCAACGGTATTGGTCAACATGATGATCAAGATACCAAGATTCGGGAGAATCAGCGTTGGAAGATCACGTGTGAATCGATCTGGATCTTGAAAAGGAAGACAAAAGATCTTTGCTTGATGAACTGACTCTTAAACCTCTCGAATCCACAGAAAAGAACTCCTACCTGCTAATCTGGCACTTCTAATTTACATCAAAGATCTTTTGTTATTATTTTTTCTATCCAACGGATGTCAATTAATATAGTGTTATAGGCACTTTTCCATCATAGAGACATTTGACCGTTCTTTGAGGCACTTACCACTCCCCATACAAACCGTTGCCGCTTATTATACCCACATGGAAGGGGTCTCTGTTCTGGCCGTTGTATTGTACGCCATAAGGATTTTGCACATCTGAGATCGATTAACCTCAATCAGCGGCCCTTAAATAGGCGACTGAAACTCTTTTGATTCAATCCAAAAAATTTGCGCTAGCGGGTAATCGAACGTTAGCCCTAAGCGATGTTCGTTTTGAGGAGCACCTTGCCGCCTGAGCCAAACACCGCTCTTAATTCACGTTGGTAGCGTGACAGCAGTTCTTGTACCTCTTCGCCTTCCGTCCGTAAAGCCCGACATCCAGATAATCATGGCATCCATTAAAACTTGCATACCACATCGAATCTATTTCCAATCAGGGGACCCAGGAGAATGTCTTCCCACTTTCAATTGGTCGCCAGCTTTTCGGTGAAGAGCCTAACACGTTCAAGAGAGTTTGGGCACTTAGCGGTTATCATATAATGACTAATACATTTGGATTATTACACTTAGGTGTGAACCTCGATAAAATTTCGACAATCGGCATAGGGCCCTCAGTAAAATAGAGTAGCTAAAGCTGCCTCTCATTTTCTCCCAAGGAGTGAAGTGAATGTCTTCTATTGTAATTTGAGACGAGGCCTTTATGATGATTACTTAAGCGAGAGAAAGAGAGAGAGACTGCCGTGAACCTTAAAGCGATGTGGGCGCTTACGTTTGGCCTTCATGCTGGTCTTAGGCGTGCTAAGAACTAAGTCTGCTGAGTCCACTAAGCGGACATACTTGTCGATGAAAAAGATTATTTTTCCTCTCTTCCCGATCTGGTTCTCATTTCTTGACCGCAAATTTCTTTTTCTTGCTGCTGCTCCTTATCAAATAAAAAAATCTTTTGCAGATTTTTATTATAATTATTATTTGCATATGGAACAGTGCAAGAGAAAGAAAGAATGATGTAACCTCCATATGGCAGAGATTTTTATTCTTATTTCATATAGGTATACTTATAATTTTTATATTCTGAATGAATCAATTACTGTCTTATTTATCAACTGTAAAAGTCTAATTTAAAATAATCGATGTGGCTATTTATCATACTAAATTTTTGAGCGCTGACAAAAAACTCATCTCCTATTGAAAAAATTCTGGTAGACGATCAGTTTCAATTTAACAAACTCTAAGTTTTATTTGAAAATTACTAGAGTTATTACGAATGAATAAATACGTAGTCTTACTTCAGCTGACATAATAAGACATAATTGAAAGTATTTTTATATGATTGTTATGATGATCATTTTCAAAATTATAATTAATGGTCTTTCCTTAATCGTATTTGAAAAATGCTTGTGCTAATCGCAATAAAATTGATTGTTTGTCAGAATTTTCTTCGTCAGTTTTTTCAATTTTTGTATTTGTTTGATTACTGCTAGACAAGAACACTGGAGCGTTCGAGATGAATATTTTCTGTATTATAATGGACAGGAGAATAAACACATTACCATTATTTTTTTTTCATAATATAGTATATTATGTACTTAGGGCGTAAAGTGAGTTTTCTATGATCGAGTGTGGAGTATGCAGCACGAGGTAAAGGCGGGCAGAAGTCGAAGGCAAATGTGTTTGAGAGCGGGAGACGCATGTACTCTTTTATGAGTTTTTTGGTATATTGAGCGAAACTAACGTGACCATTATCTGACATAGCAACCACAGGCATATTACCATTATTTTGAAAATTCAAACAAGAAAATTAACTACAATAAAACTAAGATTTTTTCTTGACATAAATTAAGAACTCAGTGCGAAAAATGCGGGTAAAAAAATTAAAAAACGCCCACACATTTTTCCATTTAAAATTTTCTCCTTTTTCCGAATCTTTATTCGGAATCGAAAATTTTTCAACAGAATATTTTTGATTATTTTTATATTTTTCTGTGTTATAAATAAATCGATTATAAAATTTCCGCTTAGTAAGAAATGGTTTAATAGGTTGAAAGAGCAAGGAAATCGTATCAGTGTTACAAAAAAATGATTATCTCGTAAAATAATCTTGTTTTCCGATTATTTATTACTTGCAGTTCCCTTATATTTAATTACCCTGTGAATTTTGTTTTAATTTTGTTCCCCATTCCCATTTACTATTTCAACTCATTTTAATTAATCTTATTTTTGTAGATAAATGCTAAAGACACCTTTACATAGATATATATATAACGGATTTTATACGGATAAGAAAAAAATGAAGTTCTGTAATTTAATTATAACGAATGATTTATAGAATTTATTCGTATCTTAAGAGTCGTCTCGTGTAGTTAGAATCGATAAAATCATGTTTAGTATGATCAATTGTAATCAATACTCGATGACGCGTCAAGTCAAAGTGCCAGGATATATGATAGTGATATACTTATTTACGTCAACACGTTTCAATCGACGTATATATATATATATATATATCCTCTCTCCCTCACTCCTCCCTCCCACTCCTTCTCGCTGTCTCTCTATCGGGATCCACTGCGCTCAACGCCTGTACAACTCATTTGAATACGAAATTTCAATTGCACCAAGTTATAGACTAAATCAAAATTGCATAAAAGTGAACCTGGACGTTGAGAGTTTTACATTCAAATCTTTAGGTGTTTTTAACTACACATCAAAAAAGCAAGTGCAGCAGTTTCATCACAAAGAAAGCGCAATCGTGATTGCGAATGTCTCAGTAAAAGAGAGCCAACCAGAAGCACCAAAAATATATACAAAGGTAAAGGGGATACGCTTTTTGTCACATTTTAAAGTCTATAATCTATCGATCTTATTTGCTGTTCATCTTTATATAAAATTTGTTAAATTTTATATCAAAGCGTGATATTCTTTAACCCTTGGTTACACGCGTGAATGCTGCAAACTCTTTCAGCTAAAACCTGAAAATAAAAACTGAAAGTTTTTGAGGATGTTTATTACGAATCTGTTGTCAGATTCTTTAAATTGCAAAATTCAAAATGATGATTCCAATATATTGGATTCAAAATTAAACAGTTTTTCAATTTTCGAAAAAAAGGATATCTATTGGTTTTTTGATTCACTGATTAAAAATCATCTTTTTAATTCAAATAGCACAACCAAAATAGGGAATACAAAATAAAAAGGACTTCTAAATTTTTTTATCTTTTATTTTTTTGGGTGCAATAGGTTCACCCTAAATAACTTACGTAGCAATGGGAACCTAACGATTTAAGCGAATTCCGAAGCACTGGAGCCACTGTGAGATAAACACATAAAAAATCTGAATTTGAAAAACCCAGTACAGAGATATCATCGTCAATTGCCATGGTCGAAATTCGAACACGATAGTCTTTAGGTAAACAAATATAACGAATAGAAAATATGAAGCCATAGACGACCGAGCTACCGTAACTTTATCTTCCATTTATTTTTGTTTTTGTTTTCTTTTACTTTTTTTCTTTTTACTTTATTACATTTCAAATTGCCATTTTTAGTGGACAATACAGATAAATATGGAGTATCTTTACAGATTTTAAAAGCCTGTGAAGTGATGTTTGGGTTTGCTTTGATGCTCTAGTAATATATAAGCACGACGAGTGCAGTTTTATACACGTATGGGAATATATTTTGCGTGAGTGTCATTTTTTAGATGGTAGCTGTAGTTTCATGGGACATTTTTTTAAACAGTTAAATTCATAGGCTTAATTGCAATACGCAAAAGCTTATTGTAATTTAGCACCATTATTGTACTATCACTTGTAATTTCATGTAATATATGTAATTTAATTATAATACAGTTTACTGAATATGTAAAATGTTGTGACGATAATACTCAGTAAGGGAGATGCAACATTAAATAAATAAATGTTTTTTAATTTTGTATCTGAACTTTTTACTACTTTATATAAGTTTTTCTCTGGGCAGTAGAAATTTTATCGTACTTGTAATAATGTTTCTAAATATTGTTTCATGCATCTAATGAATTATTAAAATAAGAAGAACGCATAAGGTGCATCAGATTACTATAGATTAAATTAGATGTCATAGTTGAAGATAAAAATTAATTACAATATTTAAAAGTAATATTTACAACAGGAAATAAAAAACTTATGTAACATTTTCATGAGATTAAACTACCAACTATTTTGTCTTCTGATTCTTAGAATAAATGGATTGACTTTATCGCCTAATTGAGGAGTCATTTATCATTTCCAACTTCTTACAATTATCTAATCAATGCCAAACCTTAATATAAAAAAATCCAAAACCCAGCATATCTACGTTCTTGTCTTTATATAAAGATCTCTGGCTTTTGTAGTCAATCAAGCCAGCCTGATCTTCTTCTCTCCTTCATTTCTCCCCATTAATCTCGCTCCCTCGAATACGAAAGACCGAAAGCCCAGCGTGCAAGTCAATTCTGTGTTCCGAGCCGTGCCGAACCCTCGCTCATGTTTTTCGCCTGGTGCGCCACACATATACACACGTCTATACAGCCACACACGCAACACGCAGATATATACATATATACCTCATCAGGGCGGGCACGTGCAGAATGAGCGAGGGGAACGAGGTCGCCAGCGTGTGCCCGCGGTCGTGACGACAAGCGTTTACGGGTCGGATACACACGGGACGGGGGGTTCGTTTCCTGATACGAGAAAACGACTTGTGAACATGTGCAACTGCAGGCCGCCGTCTGCAGGCCTCCACCCCCTAGCGCATGCCATCTTAATTGCTGCGCGCGATAAACTTAACCGGACACGAGCCGGGTAGGCGCGCATATAGGTTGGCGCAGGCTCCTCGAGCCTTAGCACGCGCAGTTTATGCCTGCCGAGATCTGTGTTTATTTACATAGGTGCAGGATGTTATAAACAAATGATAAATGCGGTCGTCGCCCGAGTACTTGCAGTTCAGAGAGCCAATGTTGACTCTGCCAGTTTTATTATATGTATGTTAAGCAATCGTACAATATTATTATGGAGGATAAATATTTTCTGTTTAACTATCGTCTTCTCGAGATTATTCAATGATCTCTGATTATGAAAATCGTTAACTACGATGATAAAAAACTGAGAAAACTTGGTTGGTAAATAACTAAAGACATTGGGTTTGTATTGAAAATTTGCTTTTTTTATATTACTAAAATGGACACACACCCTCATGCGGTGTAACGTTAATTATTTCAATAAATGCAATCTGTGATAACAATACTATTATTCAGAAAGTATAAAATTATGCAATTTAAAAATAAAATCATTTCGTCACTAATTGGGAAACTTATAAAAACGTTGATTGAAAATCAACGTCTGCCCAAAATTGAGTTACACTACTTGTATGTATTTAACATAAGAAAAATTTTAAAGTGATCATTTTAAAAATTTTTCCATTAAGTGAATTGATTAATATTTTCCATCTGTTATAATTATATATATTTCAAATAATAAGATGGGTTTCGTAGATTACACTTGTTAAATTGAATACGAATGTTATGAGGAGTCTGCTTTATACTTTTATCTTTTATATAAATGGAATATATATAAGAAGAATACTTGAAATTTTACTTACAAACCTTTTCAAAATGGCGTTTCAAACTATTTCTCTTCATATCATTGGTAATTAGTATCTTACATGTTGTGAACAAGACAATAAGCAGATTATATAATAATGCAGTTCGCTTGAAAGCATGATGACACCAAGCATCTAGTTGCTATGCAATTACAAGCGTTTTATATTTTGCACAAATATGAGTGCTTGCATGTGTGACCATGTGCATGTACAACGTGTGTGTGTGTATATATACATACACACACACACACGTTGTACATATTATATATATA
>JAWWEQ010045708.1:0-16784 GCA_035583055.1 Torymus tubicola | reverse complement strand
TAATTTATATCCTGATCCCTCCATCAATTTGTCCAATTTTTCCTCTGCTTTTCGTTTTAGGACAGTACCAGATTCTTCAAAACGAGTGCGAATCGACTTTTTGATTGGCGTGTCCCGAGTGATAACATCGGACAGAATATTCATACCCGCACGCACAGTCTCTTTTCAAACAGCCTTGGCACCGCGAGTGAGTAGACGGAGGACGCGTCACCGTTAATGTACCGTAATCGAATGGTATCAGAAGACCGCTTTGGTCTCTTATATCAATTTCGATGGTCTGAAATGAGTTGAATAACAAAGGTATGTACATGGGTGGGGAGAAATTCTTGATTCTCGTGGTACCATATGTGTAATTGTCGATATTTAACGACACTGCTCGCAACAATCGTGACTAAACATCACCTGTTACGTAAGGTTCACAAATATCGCTATAAATCATAAGCATCAATGGAAGTCCACTGGAAAAATGACCGGGTCTATCACCCACTATTGATTCTTCATCTCTCATAAAAATACTATTCATACTTTCGAAACCCAGAATTTGTTTCAATTTCTTGGATAGATGAAGTTGATGACCGAATCCAGAACAAGTTGTCTCTGCATAAACTCTAGTGACTATCACGTAACCACCAGAATCAACACTGAATTCCAAATGGTCCTTTATACAGTTTAAATTATTTAACCCAGTCACTATAACAGATACATCTCTGTAAATTCCTGGGCAAACCAATGATACTGCAGTGGTCGTATTTCTTGTTCTCGCGTCTAGAGTTGAATGTGTAATATGATTAAGCGTAACAATTCTATCTTGTTGCTCGGAAGACACGTGTTGAAACGTCTGCGAAATTTGAATCTCCGTGAGCGCAACTGACCATGATCCTTGGAGACGTATTTGCTGAGGTCACTGCGTAATAAAACGTGTCGTGGTATTTTCCGCAAAATAATTCATACTACTATTACTCGGCAACACAATATAAAATTCATCTTTCATTTTTTATTTTTTATTAATTTATTTGATTTAATCCAGGAATTGAATTTGTCACCGTATCCGTTCCACTTTACAAAATATTCTTTAGATGACCCTTTTCCTCTACTTTTCAAAATTTTATCAATTTCGAAAACATCTAAAGATAAATTTTTACGCACTCTACACAATTTCTCAGCGTAGAAAAAACCATCAATTTCCTCTCCTGCTAAATCTTCCAAATAATAAACTGACGGTGAGCGCGTCGTAGAAATGCGTATAATTTTAAAAATCTCTAAAATCTAACCGCTCTCATATCCTTCCGCGAAAACGTTCTTCACACGACTGACACGTACCAAATCGCCAACATTGTATTTGAGGGGTCTCGAAACGTGATTATTATGTCGTCATTGTAAATTTTCGCGAGCTTTTGCAGCGTTGTACAAAGTGACGGATGCGGTTGTCATTTTCATAGCTGTATATTTAGTATGGTTATAAGATTCTAGAATGTTCGGCAAGACATCAATGTACCGGTGAGTGTTCTTATGCGTAAAATACCACCATATTCTTTCTTTTATTGTTCTTATAAGTTTTTCCACAATGGCTGCATTTGTATCCGGACTGCGTGCCACTCGGTATGACACACTATGCTTTGTCAAAATTTTTTGCATATTTACGCCGGTAAATTCTTTACCCTTATCGGATTCAAGACATACTGGTTTTCGTTCCTTACTTCTTGACAAAATACGTTCAAAGGCATCAGCGACGTTTCTCAATGTCTTATCCTTGACCGGTTCCGCCCAGGCATATTTTGCAGGCACACTAAAACATAGCTGTATTCATCATTGTAATATTTTATAGATCTCATATCTATCAAATCAGCTTCCCACAGATCATCGAAATTGCGCACATTATAACTTCGTCTTGGAAACCGATGTCTAACAGCTCTGTGCATATTATACGCGTCTTGACTTTCGAGCCATTCAATAACACTTTTACTACTATATTTCTTACGTATAGCTTGGAAAAGTTTATCAGCGCCAGCGTATGCTGACGTCTAACACGTATCGTAATAATATTTTTCAAATGTTTTACTCATTGTTGGAGAGTTCTTTGTATACTTTCTTTTGTTTAGGTTTCTTACTTTTTTATTTCTTTTTTTAATTTCAACACTCCTATTTCGGTCTCCTATAATCTTCTCGATGCGAGAAAAAAACTTCTCAAACGTAATTTAACTAACCATACAATATGCTGTCATCATTGCAACTGTTCTTTCGTCGGGCGGTGTTTCACCGGCAAGCATACGAGAAGCGAGTTGTAAGCGAGATCATGCTCACGACATGCGTCGTCCAAAGGATTAATATCGCTATCTCCACGTTGAATACGCTCGGTCAATTTAGTACCTGGGCCGCAAAATTTATATCCAGGTACATGCATTTTAAATGGTAGCAAATCAATCAGATTTTCCAAGACACTTTCATCTCCCTTTTCTCCTTTTTCTTTTTCCTGATGTTTTATTCTGTCCCGGTCAGTCTTTCCCATAGCCATGACTGTCTTTTTTCTGGTGAAATTTTTTTCTCTTTTTTGTTTTTGTTTCACTTTCTGATTCCATCTCGCGCGCCGAAGATGATGGCTGTCTTTTGTCGAATGCAAGATTTTCAGCTGAAACAGTCGTTATTTCTCGCAAAAGACGTTTATTACCTATAAACTCTCGTGGTATGCCTAAGTAGCGAAGAGCAACTGCAAACTGAAAGTGATCATCGGGCGCACTTCTCTTTCTATCTCTCATGGCTTCATTCACCAAGTCAATAATATTAGCTCCTGTGGAGATTGTTGGCGGTCAATTTGAATGTTGACCGTGTGAGTCGGCTCTACTGCCGAAGGAGTTCTCGTGGAAGGGCAGGCTGAAGAATGCAACACGTTCAGTATGGGAATACAAAAGAAACTTTATTGAAGGTTTAGACGTGTGCTCTGTACACGAGTCGGCGTGAATCTGTCTGACTGTGTGTGTGTGCTCTCCCGCTCTACTTCCCGCTCTGTCTCTGTCTCTCTCTATGCTTCCCCCACTCCGCTCTGAGTGTGGTTGCCCCTACATCATTTCCCTCCTTGAAGGAGTTTTTTTGACATAAAAAAAAATTGTTTACATAGGGGTGACTAGATTAAAATATGGCATTTAATGGATGTGAAACAGAGTATAAGCGACGAGAGTAGTGTAATGTGTAGGTAGTGTAGTGTTAAATGCTATAGATGATTTTAATCGCAGGTACAGTGAGATGATGTTAAAATAATTACATGATTTGGACGCTGTTATAGGCTTAAATGCTAAGTTACAAAAGTCTTAATCTGCGGTTTGCTTGCAAACGTTACTTTCCTATTTTTATTAGCATACGTCTTGAGATCTGGCGCAGCTGGCTGTGAAGACGTGGAGGAGGGTGATGCGGCACCAGATGCGGTCAGATCAGATGTGTTTTTCGCGGTGTTCTCAGAGAGAAAGTACGCTGGCTTGAGTAACTCTACAGAGACACTGAAGTACTTTGTACGGTCCAGTGTACGGACGCTCGAGAGACTTCTTTGCCTTAGCTAACATGAATACGTGCGTACAGGAGGCAAGGTCTTTGTAAGCAAACGCGGGCGTTTTATTGTGGTGTGCTACTGGCACTGGACGGATCTCTTTCATGTACTCACGAAAGTCTTCTAAAAAGTATTGGGGATTCGGTTTGAAATCGCCTAGCAGGAAAAATTCGCCTGGTATTCTCAGGGATGGCCCGTAAATGAAGTTGGAGGGTGCGGCATTGGCGGTGTCAAGACGCACGCGGGTACGCAAGCCAAGCAGCACCGTGGAAAGGACGCATCTCCAATTTTTTGAGTGACACATGATTGCTGCTTTGAGATCACGATGCCAGCGTTCTACCATACCATTTGCAGCTGGGTGATACGTGGTGGTGCGAATTCTTTCGCAACCAAGCAAAGAAAGCAATGCCGAAAAGAGCTGTGATTGAAATTGTGATCCTTGGTCACTAGTGATGAATGCAGGCGTTCCAAAACGCGCAATCCAGTTGTCATAAAATGCGCGCGCGGCGGTCTTAGCAGAGGTCTCAACAAGTGGAACGGCCGCGGGCCAACGTGAAAAACGATCCACCATGGTCAGGCAGTAACTGAAACCTTCACTTCTGGGCAGGGGACCTACGAGGTCGATGTGCACGTGAGTGAATCGACCATCAGGTGCAACGAAAGATGTTGGGGTGAGTTTTACGTGCCGACTGATTTTGGCTTGCTGACAATCGAGGCAGGCCTTGCACGAGCGAGCGATGTCTCGGTGCATGTGTGGCCAGACATAGCGCTGTCTGATTAGCCTGTCCGTGACCTTGCCACTGGGATGCGAGAGAGAGAGTGGGACAAAGAGAAAACGCGCTGGCGCATTGAGATCGGTACTTATGGACGAAGAGAGTCCTCGTTGATATCGCAATAAATGGGTATGTGTTCAGGACCCCAGGTTAGCTTCTTAAGATGCCAAACTGAGTTCTGATCCGAGAGAATGTTCGCGAGTTGGTCGTCAGAACTTTGCTCATCGGCGATCTCGTTCAGGGTAAACTGAGTGGGTAGTCGCAGTGCATCTGTGCGTGACAGAGCGTCTGCTACCACATTCTCATTGCCAGGGAGATAACGAATCTAAGTGGCGAAATGCGCTATGAATGAGAGCTGTCGTGTTTGTCGCGGAGAAGAGCGATCAGATTGCTGAGCGAGCGCATACATGAGGGGTTTATGATCTGTGAAAATCAAGAACTCCCGGCCTTCGAGAAAGTACTTAAAATGCTTAATGCCTTCGCAAATAGCTGTTAGCTCGCGATCATAAGTGCTGTAATTGCGTTGCGCTGTCATGAAATTACGCGAGAAAAGGCCGAGAAGTTCCCACCTGCATTCGGTTACGTTATGCTGTTCTAGCGCGGCACCCATATGTTTGTCCGATGCATCGCATACTAGTCGTATTTTGACTGATTCCGACGGATGTGCTAAGATTGCTACGTTTGCGAGAGCATCTTTGCATGCTTAAAAGGCGGCTTCAGCTTCAGGGTTCCAAGCGATTGGACGATTGGAGTGCAGCTGCATTCGGAATTGACGAGCGGTAAGAATTGAACATGCCGAGAAATCTGCGAAGTTGTTGAATGGTTTGTGGCTGCGGAAAGTCCAAGATGGCTTGTACTCTGGAGGGATCCGGTTTGTAGCTATCCTTGTTGATTGAGTGACCCAAAAATACGAGCTCGGATGCGGCCCAGATACATTCGTTGAGGTTCAACCTCAAGTGGAAATCTTTAAGTCTCGTCAAGACAATTCTGATGTGTTCCTCATGCTCCGCGGCAGAGGAGGATGCGATGAGTATGTCATCGATATATGTAAAGACGAAGCTACGATCACCCAAGGCGCGGTCTATGTATCTTTGAAACGATTGACTCGCGTTCCTGAAGCCGAAGGACATCACGCAGAACTCGAAGAGTCCAAACGGTGTAATGATGGCCGTCTTAGGGATGTCTTCGGGAACGATGGGAATCTGGTGAAAAGCTTGGTGTAGATCTATCTTTGAGAAGATCGTTTTACCGTGAAGCAAGGTCGGAAAATCGTGAAGATGCGGTATATGGTAACGATCGGGTATGGTTACCAAATTTAAGCGTCGATAGTCGCCGCAGGGTCGCCATGAGCCATCCTTTTTCTCCCGTAGAAGTAACGGACTAGCCCAGGGGCTGTTCGAGGGACGACAAATACCCGCTTCGCACATGCGTCTAAATTCCGCCTTAGCTATTTTAATTTTGTCCGGACCTAGCCTGCGCACGCGTTGCGCGACCGGAGGACCCGTTGTTAAAATGTGATGAAATATACCTCGGGCCTGTAGAGGAATGGCTTGCTCAGCCCCGACAACGCTGGGAAATTCCACTAAGATGTGCGCGTACTTACATGCGGGTTGCACCGAGCTGAGTTGTGATAAAGGAGCAACCTTTGCACCCGTGGTGAATTGCAAACCGATGATGGTGTCGGTGAGCAATTGGTTTTTTAGGTCTACTACGAGGCCGAAGTGAGCGAGGAGATCCGCTCCTATGATCGGATAGGGAAAATCTGCTATGACGAAGTTCCATACGAATGTGCGATGCAAACCAAGGTCAAGGGATAGACGTGACATACCGAAGGTTGACCTGAGTGTCGTTCGCCGCGTAGAGCTTCAACTCCTGAGGTTCTAGTGAGGAACCCGGAGGTTTTGGCAGGATAGATAACTCGGCCCGCGTGTCTACGAGAAAAAGGCGACGCGCATTTCTATCGAAGATGTGGAGACGTTTGGATTGTGCGGCACCTATACCAATTGTCCCCACTTCGGAGGTGCTAACTAGTTTTCCGGATGCTGTTGTGAATCCCAAGTGCATGGCCGTCTGCATTTATGGGCTTGTGCCCCGAACTTCTTGTGGCGCCAGCAATACCCTGCTATTTTTGCGTCTGGTGTTGGCTGCTTGGCCTGCGCACTTCCAGAGTTGGAATGAGGTTTGGATCGCGAGCGCGAACGCGAACGCGAGTTCATGTGATTCTTAACCAGCGTGGTCAGTTGCGCAAGGTCATTCGTGAGCTTGTCCAGCTGTGCTTGCTGCTGTGTGACTTGAGAGTTTGGATGCGAGACGGCATGAATCTCCGGATGAGCTGGCTGCATTGCTTCAACAACGGTGTCAGCGAGCTCCGCGATCTCTTGAGGAGAGGTTAGTTTTGAGGCTACGAGAACTCCACAACATTGGACCGGAAAACTTTCGATGAAAATCGATTTTAGAACCGCCTCGCTGCAAGCTACACCGTGATTATTGTGGCGCATGCGCGCGAGAAGAAGCGAGTGTTTGCCCTCAGTCGCGGTCTGACCTTTAAGTAGCTGCCTCAACTTAGACTCTGCTGACGCGGAAAAAGTGGCTAAGATACGCTCTTTTATCTTATCATAGGATGTGTCCCGATCGGGCGTGATAATCAAATCCGAAATGACCGCGGCTGCCTCTGCATCGAGGCTTGCAATTACGGTATCTGCCTTGGTAATTTGCGTGGTGATGTTCGCGTTGCGAAATGATGCTTCGACCTGCGCGAACCAAAGAGTTGGATCCGACTTGTAAAACGCAGGAAGCTTAGGTGCGCGGTACGCGTCTACTCTATGTACGGGTGGCTGCTGATTAATATTATTCGCTTGTTGGGCTAGCAGCTGATTGCGCTCTGCCGTTTAACCCGTGTATTCTTGCTGCAGGGCCTGCAGTTGCCGCTGCAGATCGTCGACCTGTTGTTGCGTCATCGTAAAACGCGGAATGCACAAGCTTACAGGAATACGCAGCTAGGTTGCATGCACGCAGGCGTGTTACAAAAATGATGTCCCTAGTGCAGGTGCAATTAATCTTCGTGAGCGCTTAATGTCGCCCGTGTAGTTCAAGTTCGACAAGACAGTCACCCACGGCGTATCAAGAAAAGGAAAAAAAAATATTTTTTTTTTAATTTGTTTGATACCATATAAGATTACCGGTAATTGAAAACTTGCAGTAATTCCGTTGAACGTAAATGCTTGTATGTTATAACGATGTTTGTGTAGTATCACCTTCAATTCCCCGAGTCGCGTGAAATACAAAGATCACCTGTTTGTTTTGAAAGGAAACACGGTGTTGTCATGCGGTGACATACGAAAGTGCGCGCAGTTCTGAGAACTGACCAATGAAAACGCCTGTAATCCCGCGAATGTGAGCGGCAAATTCAAGATGGCCGCGGCGCGAAGTATGAAAATTACGGAAATTTGCTACGCTCGCTGCGCCTACCCGTTAAACTACTTGGTGCGCCGTTGAAGGTGCGCGCTGCGCTTCTGCTGCTTGGAAACTTGATGAGTAGCTGCGTTTGTCTCCTCTGGGTATCGCTGGAAAGGCGCCGTGTCGTTGGCTTCACGCAAGTCCAACCCAGAGAGATTCACCGATGAAGAAGTTCCGTTGTGCGCCGGCGTGCCAGCACGCACAAAGCGCAAACAGAGGCTTACAGAGAAGCCACGAACACTGTGCTCGGTTGCCGAGGAGTCACCGACCGGTGTTGTGAACAGCGAGGTCGTCGCTGTTACTACTGCCTCTTTTGCCCTTGACTCACCAATGTGGAGATTGTTGGCGGTCAATTTGAATGTTGACCGTATGAGTCGGCTCCACTGCCGAAGGGGTTCTCGTGGAAGGACAGGCTGAAGAATGCAATACGTTCAGTATGGGAATACAAAAGAAAGTTTATTGAAGGTTTAGACGTGTGCTCTGAGCACGAGTCGGTGTGAATCTATCTGACTGTGTGTGTGTGCGCGCTCTCCCGTTCTACTTCCCGCTCTGTCTCTGTCTCTATGCTTCCCCCACTCCGCTCTGAGTGTGGTTACCCCTACACTCCTGGCACGACAATGCCATCTATTGTTACAGCACCATCGTTATCCGAAGCAACTTTACCACTACTTCGTTAAAACTGCACGATGATCAGCTTTCTCTTTATACTTTTGGGGTACACTATTTAAAAAAAAAATATATATATATATATCCCTCTCTGTATGCTCTGAAATTTTTTCACTTTAAAATGTAGATATCTTTGTAAAACTTGACGGTAGATAGTCCATTTCTCAAGATCGTCTTTGCAATTGGTTGAGTTTAGGATCTCGCTCATTTCAGTGTCGAGTCTACTGGTAATAGTTCCGGCTTTCTGCAACAATGCTTTTCGTTTATCCTTATTGAGATGGTACAACGCAGTCAAAACAGTAGCCTCTTTACGAGTGAAAGGGTAGCGTGTTTTAGGAGCCATCACAGCGAAACCATTTGTTGTAGTAAATGTCCCCAAATACTTATAACTCGAGAATGTTTACCTGTATAAGCGAATGCGCGTGTGTGTATGTACGCCCGTAATATAGCAACATCTCTCTTTGCGAAGTACCCCCGCGAGACTTTTTGATTTTCCGGTTCAGACAACGTTGTACCGTGCACTGTGTAGGAGCGGTGCGAACGAGTGCACATAATATGCAAGTCACTTTTGGGACGCTACGCCACAGCACTAATCTATCCACGTTCTGTTGTTTAAATAAATACTAGTTCTTTTCTTGTCTGGAAGGTGTTTTATTTACGGACCTTAAGTAATAGTTAACAGGTTATGGGCCCAGGTTACGCGCCAGCTGCGTCCAAACGAGAAAAGCCGGAAGTGGAAAATCAGTTAGTGCTTGAGAAACGGGTGTAAGCAATGACGAGCGAAATTTCGGCGCGCTATGTTGAGAAGTTCGACGGAACGAAATTTCAATCCTGGCGACTGCAATTACGAAGGCTGTTCACGGCAAACGACATCATAGACGTGGTGACTGGCGCGAACGTGCGTCCGTCGGATGACCAGGTGGAACCGCTCAAACAGTGGGTGAAGGATGATGCCAAGGCGTAATACGTGATATCGTCCTCAGTGGATCGCTCGCAACATCAGCATATACAGACATGCCAATCTGCAAAAGAGATGTGAGACCTTCTAGCGACTAGCCATGAAAGAAAATCAGCATTGCACAAACTGCTACTGACGTAACGCTTTCACGAATATAGGATGGATTCTACAGACAACCTCGCAACGCACATTTCGAAGGTAAAGAATTTAGCACTACAGTTACTCGATCTGGGGGAGTCGATACCCGACTTGATGGTGACAGCAAAAATTTTTTCGAGCCTACCATCGAAGTTCAGAAATTTTCGAAGTGCGTGGAGCAGCGTGGATCCAGCTCGGCAAAAGATCGAGCATTTGCAAGAAAGGCTACTGGAAGAGGAGGCATATTTAGAAGGTGACGCGGAGGAAATGTGAGCTCTCGCTGCCATCTCCAAAAATAGTGCCAAGAATAATCCCGGACCGCGGAAACGAAAGTCCTTCAAAAACAAGAGCGAAATAGAATGCTATAGCTGCAGCCAGAAAGGTCATTTTGCTCGTGAGTGCCCGCGCAGAAATTAAAATAAGAGTGACCCTGACGGAGAGGGCACAACGAAGAGCTGCGCGCTAACAGTCACCAATGTCGAAGAATCGAAGAGGGCATCGAAGGTTTATTACTCGCAGTCATCGGAGGAGCCAGTGTCGCAGCTGCTCAATATCGACAAGGAAGATGTGTGGCTTACCGACAGCGGAGCTTCCGCTCACATGACGAGCCGGAGGGAATGGTTCTGCGAGTACCGACCGAGGCACGACGGCAGCATAGTTGTGTTGGGCAACAACGAAGAGGGCGAGGTTATAGGTAAAGATACGATCAAAATTGGAAGGTTAATTGACGGCAAATAGCGTGAAGGTAGACTGGAAAATGTCTTACACGTTCCACGACTCGGCAAGAATCTGCTGTCGGTCGGGGCATGTTTAAAGAAAGGACTAAAAGTGCACTTCGAAGACACTTATGTAAAAATCTTCGACGGCGACGAGCTGTTGGTGATTGGAGCGATGGAGTCTAACAACGTATTTCGCCTACTTATACGAGCGCAGGACCCCCGTGAGCAGATCTCAGCGAACGTCACCACAGCTAGTCTCCAGTGCTGGCATGAGAGACTCGGACACCTGAATACGCGTGCCTTGAAACAACTCATAGAACGGCGCTTAGTCTCGGGCGCACAGCTGAGCGACGGAAGCAGCTTCTTCTGCGAACCCTGACAGCTGGGAAAGGCGCACCGACTGAAGTTCGACAAGCACAAGGAGAGAAGAAGTATAAAACCAGGAGAGATCGTACAACATTTTTATTACGTTTACAGACGAAGCCAGCAACTACAGATACGTGTACTTCATGCGGCACAAATCTGATGTATACGATAGGTTGAAGGAGTACGAGAGAGCCATCGCTAACAAGTTCGGCGCAACGATCAAGATCCTCAGATCGGATAATCGCAAGGAGTATTGCAACCAGAACGTCCAAGCCTATCTGAAGGAAAAGGGGATCAAGTTTGAACCGACCGTCCCGTACACACCAGAGCAGAATGGCAGGGCCGAGAGGAGCAATCGGACCATTAACGAGTGTACACGAACGATGCTTCTAACCTCAGGCCTACCACGTGCACTCTGGGCGGAAGCAGTGAACTGTGCAGTGTACCTCCTCAACAGAGTCTCAGTAACTGATATGGGAGAAGGTAAGACACCATTTGAGATGTGGTTCAAGAAGAGGCGTAGTGTCCAACACAACAGAGCGTTCGGGACACTCGCATTCATACACATCTCCAAGATATTTACAACCAAGTTCGACGCTCGAGCTAAGAAGACGTATCTTGTGGGATACGAGAAGGACTCGTGCAACTATCGGGTATACGATCCGAACACTAGAAAGGTGACGGTCTCCAGGAATGTGGTGTTCTCTGATAAGTTGGGATCCCTGGACAACTTCAACCACGCAGAGGAGCCACCAGAACTCTTCCTTATGGAGCACCGGACTGAAGGTGGAGAGAGAAAGGAAGATCATGTCAACGAGGAAGTTGAGCAGCAACAGCAGGAGAAAATTGCAGAACAAGTGCAGCCCGATGCACCTGAGCAGCAGCAAGACCCTCACCAGTCAGCGAACAAGACCATTCCTTCACCAGCTCTAGAGCAGCGCACTCTCAAGCTGAGGGACCGCTCAACCATCAAACCACCCGTAAGGTATACGTCATATATTGCAGAGATAAAGGTATCTACTGGTTTTTCAGAAGCAGTGGCAGGAGAACAAGCCGCAGAATGGTCGAAAGCCATCACTGAAGAGCTGGACGCCCACAGGAGAAGTGGCACCTGGACCACCATTCCAAGAGATCCCTCCAAGGTGGCCATACGTGCAAAGTGGATGTTCGAGGCGAGCAATGTGAACGGCCGACCCAAATTCAAAGCTCGTCTCTGTGCAAAAGGGTTCATGCAGAGAGAAGGCATGGAATACACAGAGAACTTTTCACCTGTAGTACGTTGCAACTCTCTACGCCTGCTGCTGGCGATTGCCGCCGAAGACGATTTGGAGATAGCAACCTTTGACGTCCGGACAGCATTTCTGTATGAGGATCTGCCAGAAGAAATACACATGGAGCTGCCAGACGGAGTCAAGGCCAGCGACACCTCTACTGAGAAATCCGCGAGCATCAGCAGCAATGAAGACGAGACGTGTAGCGTGCGCGTAAACGTAGTGTGTAAGCTCGAAAAGTCATTGTATGGCCAAAAGCAGGCACCGCGCTGCTGGAACCAACGTTTTAAAAGGTTCCTGCAGAAGTTCAAGTTTACAGAGTGTTCCGCGGAGCTGCGTGTTCTATGGTAAATTCAAATCATTCACCGTACACTTAGGACTATTTGTTGATGACGGGCTACTAGTCAGTGAGTCAGACGAATGTATTTGTCAAATTCTTACGTTGTTGAGAGAAGAATTCGAAATCACCGTAGGGGAAGTGAGTAAGTTTGTGGGGATGCAGATAAATCGTGACAGGGCGCAGAAAACTCTGTTTATTTCTCAAGATGATGATTACGCACTAAGTATGTTACACAAATTTGGCATGAGCACTGCGAAACCTGTTGCAGTCCCTGCTGACACACAAACAGTAGTGTACCCAGTGACGTGCGATGAAGAATGTATAATAAATGTACCGTTCAGGGAAGCAGTCGGCTCCTTTATGTACCTGTCAGTCACGACGGGGCCAGATATCGCGTTTGCGATAAACGCGGTTAGCAAATTCCTTAACAAGCACAACCGAGTACATTGGCAGTCGGTGAAACGCATCATGTCTTACCTAGTCGGAACCGTGAACGTCGGCATTTTGTATAGAATGTGTGAGAGCGGAAGTTGTTCGGTGATCGGATATTCAGATGCCGATTTTGCAAACGACATAGAAACCCGGAGCTCGGTAACCGGATATGTATTTCTGATGTCAGGAGGCGCAATCACGTGGTCGTCACAGCGACAAAACATTGTAACGCTTAGTACCACGGAAGCCGAGTACGTGGCAGCGGCTACAGCAGCGAAAGAAGCCGTCTGGCTCAGGAGATTATTAAGCGATATCAAACGCCGATGTGTTTCGCCAACTGTGCTCCGCGTAGATAATCAAGGAGCGATTAAGCTCTCCAAAAATGGAGAATATCATAAGCGTACCAAACACATCGACGTCAGGTATCATTTTCTGCGTGAGAAGCAAGTCAGGCGAAATCTCCGTAGAATATGTACAAACCAATCTACAAAAAGCTGATGTTCTCACTAAAGCTCTACCTCGTGATAGGTTCAATTTCATGCGTTGCGAGATAGGTGTATGCGAGATCGTAATAAACCTGTAATACAAGTATTTGAGAACAGGCGGAAGTGTTGTAGTAAATGTCCCCAAATACTTATAACGCGCGAATGTTTACATGTATAAGCGAATGCGCGTGTGTGTATGTACGCCCGTAATATAGCGCCATCTCTCTTTGCGAAGTACCCCCGCGAGTCTTTTTGATTTTCCGGTTTAGACAACGTTGTAGCGTGCACTGAGTAGGAGCGGTGCGAACGAGTGCACATAATACCCAAGTCACTTTTAGGACGCTACACCACATCACTAATCTATCCACGTTCTGTTGTTTAAATAAATACTAGTTCTTTTCTTGTCTGGAAGGTGTTTTATTTACGGACTTTAAATAATAGTTAACACCATTGGTACAAGATTCTTACCACCGCTTATCGTAGTTGGTTTTCGCGGCACATAAATGTAGTGATACTCGTCTTCTGGGACAATACTCGTACGGAAGCGACAGTTCTCGGGTGTGTCTTGCTTCAGATCAAGCAAAAGTATTTGTGCACGATCCCGTATATTTCGAAATATCACAATGTAGTGAGCATTCAAAGATGTATCCCGTTGTCTTTTACGTTGATGAAAAATATTTTGGGTGATAAAAATAACGCTCAAGTTGTTGTGATGACTGCCCTTAGTAAAAAGATTGACTATGGCTCGTCTAGAGGAAGGTTCACGCTTGAGATCATCGATGATAATCAATTTAGGTCTTGGGTCGTTCAACCAATCACTGCTTTGCGGTAGACCTTCGCGAAATTCAATATCTTTGCCAAGATCTCTATATCCGGATTGCCACTCACCGTAGTAAAGGATAATGCGTTCGAATCGAATATCGCTCAATTGGTCAATATATTTTATGAATTTTTTTACAAATACTGTCTTGCCGCAACCGATTGGTCCGTTTAAGGTACAAGTCCATGGATGTTTCCAACGCCCGTCCATAATTTGTACTAATGGTTAACTTTCCTCCAAGTATCCGTGTCAGCCCCTTCGCCTTTCACTCATTGCACGATTCTGGGCGGGGGCTTCCCGTTAACGATATGTCCAATCAACTTGTTTCGCGGACTAGTATCCTCTCTCGTGAATAATGTAGTGGGAATCGTGGTAGTGTAGCGTTTAATCAGTTTATTTCGCGGCACGGTGTCGTCATCTCTCTCGAACTTCGACCAATCTCGTGCGTGCTAGAGTGAGAAAGCATATACCCCGATACTTTCTGTCTCTCTCTCTGACTCGGTCACGCTTTTTGCCGCAACATGCTACCTCCAGTTAGTATATGCTCGAAGAGCTTGTCTATAACCACCTGATGGTACGATGCCTATTTGATTCTTCTTTAAGAATTTTTTTCTAAAAACGAGCATACAAGTCGAGGCTATTGTCGTACATTCCACAAAAGGGTCCACGTTATATTTCAGAAAAGTTTTTCGAAAGGCTAAGCATACTAATCTTAAAATCGTAACGCTTGTCTGCAGTATTTTTCAATTTCTTGTTGAAAATTGAATATGTAATCGTGTGATGATTGTTCGTTTACCACTCCAAAAACCTTGGTCTTTCCTTGACACTCATAGAATTTGGTGAATATACATCTAATGGTGTCAACGGACCCACGTATGTCTGGTTCTGTGGTGTGTTAAATAAGTGTGGGAAATACCTTTTTCCATTTCAACTGCTTAACGGCATGTGAAAATAATTTAAACTGTCTATAAAACTTTAAATGTAAAATATCTAATAAAATTATTTTTGACCCATTCATCACGACTGATGGTGAGAAACGCTCATTATTGTATTTTTCAACAATATACTTAAATATAAATTGTGCGTGAAACCCTTGTGAATTATGAGCTATACATATAACTTTTCTAAAATTCAGCCGTGGTGTCAAGATCGATGAATTACTTTACAGGGTTACTTTTGAAGATGTATTCACGAATCCCACAATAGTCACATTTTAAAGAAATGTCATCAATCTCGATACAAAAAGTGCAGACTTGTTAAACAACACAGATTGGGAATGTGAATTTTCTTCTCGGCGTCCCCCAGAACTTCTGTAGTTTGTTGAGTCTCAAAATCATAAAATAAAAATATATACTTTGATGTTTGTTTCTCCTCCTTCCCTACCGTTTGCACGTAACACAGGTGTCTATGTGGTAAATATAATTTGACATATTTTGATCTTATTGCATACACTTTCATTTCTGCTGAACGAGCCTTTTTTAAGTGATGTTCGTAACACAGATCACCAAAAATCGATCTGAAACAGAGTTCACAGTTTTTGAGATTTTCAGACATATCACACTGTGGTATTGTCATACACTTATAACACTTATTAAAACATCTGTTGTCCTCGAGTGGCCAATAACTTTTTTTGCAAGATATGCAATAGCCGTTACTTCCACTGGCGCCTATTAAATTGAGTATTGGTTGGAAGTGCTTTGTACGCTCGTAATACATAATTCGTAATGTGTTAATGATGCTACCATCTGTGTCACAGACATAACGTGTACCATCGTAAAATGGTGGATGTCCACGTGCAAAAGTAGAAAAATTATACACTTCTATAGCTGTGGAAAGAGTAGAAAAGAAAATTTGAAATTTATTAATTTCGTATAATCCGCATCCATTCGATGGTACTACCGTTCTCGATAAATTCACAAGTTTTTCTGCTGCTTTCTTTTGAACAGACCCATTTCTTTGGCGAATAAAATCATCATGTAGTTTTCCTGTACGTATCTATCCTCTGATTAAATACGCATATGCTGTGACTAAAGCCCGTGGTAGACAAAGATTGTCGTCGTTTTTAATGCATAAAATATATTTTTTTATTTATTGTACTTTCTTTCAAGCGAACCCGACCACGTCTTGCTGTACCTTTTACAATGGCACAACTAATCGATAAGTTATCAGTGACATCGAAATCATTGTGACTTTGCATTGCATTAAATAGCAACTCCCAAAGACTTCGGAATAGAAATTCTGAATTGGTCTAAACGAAAGCCAGAAAGGTCCACGGTTAAATCTTTCAGAATTCATGGTTATACCTATAAAATCAGTGGGGTCACTTCTGCGACCTAACCAATCGTAAATATTCACGTTTGGTGGCGGTGGTGCTGCTTCCTTCGTATCCAAAACGACGATAACGTCTGGACATGTTATTTTGAATGATAAAAAGAGTTTCAGATCCTTCGCCCATCTGTACAAAAATTTCTGTCAAAAAAGCAACATTTGAAAAAAATATTAAAAATTAGATATGTACGCGCTGTTACCTTGACTGTTCATCGCTTCCTCATCGACTAAATCAGTACTACTACTGGTGATTGAATCAGTACTACTGCTACTGGTGTTTCAATCAGAATCGGAATCATATATATTTTCCGAGTGGTTTGAGGGTGATAAATCTTAAACTTTAGTATTATGATAAGTATTTAATAATGAAACAATTTATTAAACAAATACTCAATCAGCACTAACCGACTACTGATTCGATATTAGGTCGATCATCTGTTGATGCATCCATTTCTGAAATTTATAAATATTGAAATGTATTAATATTAAATTATTGT
>JAWWEQ010045697.1:0-16786 GCA_035583055.1 Torymus tubicola | reverse complement strand
TTTGTTCGTTTAATAGTTTTAAAAATTCTTATTATGCTGATCCTTTTCAAATTTATTTATATTTGGTTCTTTAATTGACCATGTTTTATCTCCTTTTTTGAAATATTTCCTGGTAGTAAATGGTTTTCCTGGTTTTTTTATTGGCCATGTTTTGTCTCCTTTTTTTAAAATTTTCATAATATTGAATTTATTGATCTCCCTATCATTCCCCCTATTATCGCCCCCACAGATACTCTGGCCGTAGAGGGCAAAAGCCCCAGGGCACCCACCAGTGTCATCGGACATTGGCATGAAATTGATTGGTCTAAGGGAGCGATTCCGAAGAACTCGTACTCCAGACTGCAGTTACTGCCCCTGGTCATGGAGTCGTGGTCAAATTAGGAGCAGATTGCGAATGCCTCTCTCGAACGTCCTGAACGGAGGCATCACAACCCTCGGAAGCACACTAAGCTGGTGATCACCCGGATCGAGCGAATTGTAAGCGACGCAGAAAAGGGCGACATACGCCTTCGGCGGGGTGACGAGGTCGTATTCACCAGAACTGCCGCCATACAAACCCGATCGGAGCGGGATGCTATTATCTCACGTGGCCATCGTGTGCGGGAGCAACAAGGGGGTGTGTGAGATTATGTTTTTGAATTAGGTCATGGAATTTTCCCTCGTGGTGAGGTTAATCGACAACTCCCTGTTGTGAACGTTACGAGCGGTCACCTTCAACTGACCCCACCATCACTATTCGCGGCGGCTCCGATTGGCCTGTTGGACATGCCCTCCCCTGATCCGCTGTTTGAACCAGCAGTACCCATGGAAACAGATGACGTAGTGTGTCCCTAAACCCTCAATGTGGAGCCTCGACGGATCCCATCTCTCTTGGATGTCCGAACCCGGCCATCGCTAACACCGCGTCCAACGTGCTCACCTTCCAAGGAGGCGAGGGGGCTGCCCAGTCCCATGGACATGGTAGGGGAGAGGCCGCAGATGTCGCTTCCTCTGCTGAGATTGCGTGATGGTAGCGGCCACTCCCAGGCGGCCTCCACCGGTCAGGCTTCATTCTCGAAAGAGCTTAGCACGCCTGTCTCACGGTGGAGCGATAGTTTGAACCAGCCCCCAGGGGGAGTATGTTAGAATTGCGGTCGTGGTGGACATGAGTACCGGAGATGTCCCTTCGGGAGAACTAAGAGATTCTGTTACAAGTGTGGGAAGCTGGGGGTAGATGTCCACTCGTGCACTCACTGCCTGGAAATGGTGTCCCTGTTGCTGAGAGAGAGGAATGTTCGGCTTCGAATTGAACTCTCCAGGAACAGGGCATCAGAACGAAGGGTGGTAGCGAGAGGTAGCTCGGCCCCCCAAGTGGCCACTATGGATCTTCCCCCCCGGCCAAGGCAGTAATCCAGTGATGATTCTTATGCCGGAAGCAGTGGTTCATATGGGATCCCCGCCTTGAACGGACTCTTGGGGATTCATGTCTTAAGTGATTGTATTGTCTCAATGCTGTTTTGTATTGTAATCTTAGGCCGAATTTCGAAGAAGCTCGGGGCACACTCCCCTAGTTGACCACGGATCCCATGCGGCCGCAGAAAAATACCCACCTACCGATATCCACCTACCCATATCTATCATATATACCCCTCTGCCGATATTTACCGATGATAAAACCCAACCCAACCCAATCCCATCCTAACCCAATCCCAACCCAATCCAACCCAACCCAACCCAACCCAACTCAATCCTCCTGCCGATGTTTACCGATGATTAAACCCACCTACCGATATCTACCGTATATACACCCAACCTAATCCAACCCAACCCAACCCAACCGAACCCAACCCTACACAACCGTACCGATGTTTACCATGATAAAACCCAACCCAACCCAACCCAACACCGATGTTTACGATGATAAAAACCCAACCCAACCCAACCCAACCCAACCCTCCTACCGATAATTTACCGCAATGAAAACCCAACCCAACCCAACCCTCATACCGATAATTTACCGCAAGGAAAACGCAACCCAACGCAACCCAACCCAACCCAACCACCTTGCTGGTGTTTATGTTCGAAAATCGAGATACTTCGAATGTATATTAGAAAACGCATATTTGAAAAGAATAAGATTTTAATACTTTGGTAATGTTGTAACTTTAAATATATAGTCAAATTATTTAATTTATGGTTTTATAGAACTTTATAACAAAATTTAGATTTTTGAAAATTAATTGCAAATCTGATTTGTTATCTTTGTTGAAAAAAAAATTCTTTTTGTTTAATAAATAAATAAATTAAATATTATTAATCATAGTAAATAATAATAAAATTTTTTTTGTATTGAAAATCGAATTGGCATTATCGTATTTTACATATTTGCAAAATTTTGTTTTGAAATAAATAGTAAATTTAATTTTAAAATTTGGATTTTATTTGAAAAAAAAGTTGTATTATAGAATTGAGCTGCATTTCGAACCCTGAAAATTGAATTTGTCTTGAAAGTATAGGGTAAATGTATTAGTCGATTTATGGTTATGAGAACAGACACTCGAGAAGTTATTTTTTTGGTTTTGATGCTAAGACGTTCACCCAACCGACCTTGCATCCAATATATTATCGTAATATTCCTAGAATAAACTATTTCGTATCAATGATATTGAACCTAGCCATTGGTGAGACGTATCAGTATTCTTACCCAACTCGTGTTGTTGACCCTTGTACCTAACCCTTGAACAGTTGCAAATACATAGTAATTTTATAAAAAAAATAATTTTTTTTTTGAGGATTGATTTAGGAACCCATTTCGATTTGGCCTTGTTTAATATTTACTTTGCTCGCATTTAATTATTGGAGCTGAGCAAGTGAATTAGTAACATTAAACCCTAACCTATCGAATCGTCGGTGTGCTTGGATTTCTTTTTATTTTTTATTTTTGCATCACTTTCCTTAATGCTTACTTTATTGCTTTTCTTGAGTATTTTATATTTGTTTTTGTGTTGATATAGGATATTCAGTTTGCTAAATTTTATGCTGGAAGTTGCTCTGAATTTTTTCTCTCTTTTGGTGTGTAGTTAAATTTAAAATTTTTTTGTTTTGGGCATAATTTTTTTTTTTTTGAGGAAAATCTTAATACTTAATTAGAAAATGTAGATTTTTTTTCTTTCTTTCGTATTATCGAAATTTAAAGAGTTTTGTATAAATAGTAATTTAAAGGAAAGTAATTGTAATTATAAATAAGCGAAGTGAGCTACGCAAATCAAGTAATCCCGGCACACAACCTCACAAACCCTGACGATATTTCCTCCTCAACCGGCAAATTTACACCTGAAATGGCCCAACACATAGAAAAAGGCTTTAGGACAGTAGTTGAGGACGAAAGAACGACTCTCCGTCAGGAGTTTTCGGCATGTACAATAGAAGAATTGAGAATACATGCTTAGCGATCTAGGATGAATGTAGAAGGAACCAAGGAGATTTTATTCAACCGATTAGTATGCTTTGACCTAAGACGGCTGTATGGGAAGAAGGTAGCAGAATGGGATCCAGAAGCGGAGAATGATCCTTCCAGCCAACCTGGCCTAGATTCTTTGGATCCGGACGAGTTGCTACTTCACCATCCCAATCGCAGTTTGAACCGATCAAATTCAGTAAGCCAAACTGCAGCGGAGGAAGACGAGACGCCTAACCAAGCCTCGCAAATAGCAACAAGCACTGCAGCAGGAGTCTCGACTATCGCCAGCAATTTCATGCATTCGACAGCCTTGAAGGGAGAGATAATGACTTCACGGCCATCGCTGGAAACAATTCCTCGAACCTCCGTTGCAAATACCACCTTATTTAGTATAAATGAAGAAAATGAAACACGGTCTTCGGTCTCGCGAGCAACGGAAGTACCACAAAGCTCACTGGATTATACTCTTCCAGTCACGACTACTATTCAACACACTATGAATTTATCTTCAGTTCCCTAACGACGAAGCGTTGATGCAGAGGAACGAATTATTAATGATCAATGGCGTCTACGTGGAAATTCGGCTCTACCTAATTCTACCCCTGATCTCTACCTAATCCTACCGTTAATATCTCGAACTTACCGAACCACCCTCCACCTCAATTTCCATCTACCTGTCAAAATATGACCTTACATACGTCGAAAGCTGTACCAGTGATACCGCACTATAATGCTCCCCCGATGGGAAATATTACTGGTGCACCCCCGTACAATTATTTAGGTTATGCCCAAAATTTATGTCCCCCATGGTATCCACCGCAGTTCGCCTTATTCTTTGGAACGAGCACGTGGTGCGGAGATCAGTCCCTCTCACAGGATCAGTAGACTAGGTCGCGTTAACAACCCATCATATTACCCGTCGCACACACATTCTCAATGGCAACTAAACTCAAGTCATAATACTAGTGCAAGCATTGCACATGATGATTCTCGTCTAATTCGATTGCTTAGAGATTGAAAAATCTGCTTTACCGGGAAACCGCAAGAGGATGCCGATGATTTCCTCAGTCGATTGTCGTTTTTTGCCAAGAGCTATAATACTCCCGATTCGACGCTGCTAAGGTTGCTGCCAGTGATTCTTCACGATCAAGCACAGAGCTGGTCCTTGCCGTTGACAAAAGACTGGAATACCTGCGAAGATTTTACTACTGCCCTAAGGCTCCAATATGGGAAAACAGATTTCCAACTTAGACTAGAAGACGAAATCCGGAATCGAACTCACGTATATCATTTGACATCACAATAAATAGAAGTAACGTTTCGTATCGTAAGTAAGAAAAGTATTTCTTACTTATGTCTTTCTTATAATGAAAATTTTTAATATCTTACGGTTAGGGCTCTCGGCTGCACGTTCTGCGGAGTCGCTCGACGGTCGCTACAATAGCGGAAGTCGCAGGCCCCGGATGTAGCGGGATCGTACAATAATTGCTGCACATACTCAACGTCGCACGCGCGCAAGTCTTCTCCCCAGAAGAGAAAGGAGAAAGTACGATAATCGTACTTAAGCACGCACGGGTACAATAAGACAAAACTTCGGGTGCGTGTAAGGACTCTCACTATACACGGTCAAGGCCAGACCTCAACTAAACCTGCACGCGGACGATACTCGCGACAATTTCGACTCTTTCTCTCTGTCTCTCTCGGTCCTCTAGTGGCTCGGGTTCCCTCTCGCTCTCCGCACTTATAACAACTTATATATGCGAATGTAAATAATACACGGTGTAGGCGACAGGAGAGAGGGGTTTGACGGTAAAGGTACTCGTTCGTCATAAAGTTTTAAACAGTTTTAAACAGTTTTAAACAGTTTTCAATAGTTTTAAACAGTTTCTAACTATTTCATATAAATTTATTAATTACTAATATTATAATAGTTAGTAAAGTTTTTAAACCGTTTTTAATAGTTTTAAACAGTTAGAAACTGTTTCATATCAATTTATTAATTACTAATATTGTAATAGTTTGTAAAGTTTTTAAACAGTTTTTAATTGTTTTAAACAGTTAGAAACTGTTTCATATAAATTTATTAATTACTAATATATAATAAATATATATAAATATTTAATAGTTATTAAATGATTTAATAACTATTATGAACTGTTAAAAAGGTTACAAACAGTTATAAACAATTAGTAACTTCCAAAATCCTGTATTTTATAACTAATTTTAACAGTTTTAAATTTTTCTGAACAAACATGTATGTTAATATTAATTTATAAAATAAAAATGATTAATAATATAAAAAATATAAATATTAATTGTACAAATAAAATTCTACATTTTCATGATTTTTTATTTTTTATATTGAATTCTAAAATATATTATAAAATAGTACTTACGTCGATGTCTCCGACCAAGCAGCACACCACGCCGTTGTCAGCGCGGCCTTGCGACAAAACTATCCTGACGTCACTCACTCTATCTCTCTCTTCCTTTCTCTTTCTCACGCTGTCTAATTTTCTCTATATAATTGTATAGATTACGTTACCTCGTGGCGAGAAAACTATGACTGAGCAGAGCGCCGCGCCTTTGCCAGCGGCGGCTCGCGCCAAATCTATTTTGTCCTGTCTCTCTATCTCTCTCACTCATATGGCGCGAAAACACGACGCCATTACACTACGTCATGAGATACGAGCGCAACTCAGCATAACGTTTCAATGGATTTTTTATAAGAGGGATTCAAAATTATCATAGTTCCTTTTCATTTGCATCATTCAATATTAATTTATTTAGTTTCCAATCCAGACGTCCTGAACCACATTGTTTTAAAATTCAAGGGCAAATTTATTATCAAATCAATACCGTATTATTTCCAGAGGCTAATGAAAATTCTTCTCATGGACAACTTTTCATAATTTATCCGCAAGATGCAGTAAATTGTCGAATAACCGGATGTCCATTAATTGATCATGATACAAGAACAATACTTGATTGAATAATTAGAGAAAATAATATATTTGAATAGACATTTACTTCGCGAAGCGAAGCACGTTTGGCCTTTCCTCCGTGAAGACTATCGTCTTTAGAATTTTCTCCGGGAAGAGTCGCACGTTTGGAATTTCCTCCGTGTGTATTTGTGTGCGTATGTGTGTGTGCGGGTGGGATGTTTAGATAGGTGGGTGAGTGCAATAAGTAAATAAGGATTATTCAGTGCATTGATTTTACAACTGGCTGAAGTTGTTAAACAATGGAAAAATCGTAATAACAAAAAATCATAAATTTTATAATTTGAAGGTATTCCAAAGGATTTTTTCAGAAACAAATACTTGGATGGAAAAAATTATTTATTTTATAATAAATAAAATATTTTTGTTTTCATTTTGTTACTTATTTGTTTATATACTTTTTAAAATTATTGTTGTTTAAGTAATTAAGGGAAAACAATGTTTATCCGGGGAAAGCTTCTTGCATACGGTGCGGTACACAGCGTCTGGACTAGAAGGCTAAACGTGTTACTCTTCGCGGAGAATCGTGAAACATACTACTATTTGCGGAGTAAAAAGATATGCTAGTCTTCGTAAGGGGTGTCGTTTTGAATTGTATAACATTACATTGTGAAAATCTATTTCCTTTTACTTTTAAATGTGACAATTTCCAGTTAAATTGGCTTTTGCGATAACAATTAATAAATCACAAGATCAAACTTTTAATAAAATTGGTATACATTTAAGAAGAAATATTTTTAATCACAGACAACTATATGTAGCCATGTCTCGAGTTCGGTCTTGGAATTCTCTCATAGTTTACCTTGTATAGGTCTAGGCAAAGAAAACTAATTATTGACGCTTTGAGTAAGTAAGAGCTAAAAGCCCTTACGAAACTGACTTTTTGAATGCATGACGCCATTTTGTACGAAAGCAAATCTGCATGCGTAAGAAAAGGATAGACGATCATGTGACTAAAGAAATAATATATCTATATATGTCGACTTTTTGAATGCGCATTCAAAAAGTCAGTTGATTGCATTTATTACGTGGGAGTAGATAGGAACTATAGGAAGTTGCGCATTCAAAAAGTCAGTTTTAGCTACTTACATTGAGGTGATTGTTATTCATTACAAGTTGGTATTCGTTATCTAACAGTTGCGGCGGGTGCTATAAGCTCAAACATTTGTATTTTGATTTGTAGTGTGAGTACGCGTGCATCTATACAGCTTTGGGACTATGCGTGTTTCTCATCTTTTCTTTCTAGCTTAGCTGCTCGGTGGCGCTTCTACTAAGGACCAGTGCAAAACTAAGTTCCACTATTCCATACTCCGTAATCCTAGTCCCTATCCCTGTCTCACACAACTGTGTTGCAATTGCAAGATATAATTTGAAATGTTGAGCTAGCACTCGTGTAAACTGTGCCGCATATGAGACTCAATCGTGTAAAAGAAAACAATTATTTTTACGAGGGTATATATTCGGAACATAGGAAGATGACAGACCACTGTTTCATAGAAAACTAGATCACTTGCTGTTATAAAAATATCTAAATTTCAGAAAAAATAAGAGGATTTTTGAGAACATCGATTCTGTAAAAAGGCAATTTATCTGGTTTTTCCAATTGATCTCAAAAAGTATTTATGTTATTTGAAATCTGAAAAATTTACATAAAAGCTGATAAAACTTCGCCAATTTTAGAAAAAATTATCCCAATACGATAATTTCAGCCAAAATAACAACCATTTGGAAAGAAATGCAAATTTTCTCATTCAACATAAAGCTTCTACAATTTAGTTTTTCATATCGTGCTATAAGGCTCTAAAATGGTATTTAATAAAAAAAAAAAAAAAAAAAATAATACTTGTTCAATGAAATTTGATGTAAAATATGACCTTAAAGTTTTAAAAATATACAAAGTCTTCACTTTTTTAAACGTAATAAACTTTTAAACAATCTAAAATTCATAGTAGTAAGCTGCAATAATTTTAACTTTATTTGTATCCATTTATAAATGTAGTACAGATTATTAAAATTATATAAATATCTAGATTAAATGATGTCTCTATTTTCATTAGTGGATTTTAATGAACACTGGTTAGTGGTTTAGATACTAGTCTGATTCTAGCGGATTCTCTTGACCTATTATGCACTTCAGCAGTCCTTAGAGTAATACCAAATATATCCTCGTGAAACCTATTTTCATCCTGAAAAACAATAAAAATTGAAACATACTCAATGAATATTTAATTAATTTTATAATTGTAAAACTTTTTTCCTTTGTTTATTTTTAATTATGCATTTCCGAGTAGCTAACTAAGACACCCAAAAAGTACCCATATATACAACAATAATTCTTAACAAAAGGAGAGCACTAGGGATGTGGGTTTTGAATTTGGCTGAAATTGCAGAAGGTTCTTCTTTATGACAAATAATGAAACATGTGCCTTGTGAGTTTTCTGTTTCGAGATTTAAGGTATTATGTGTCTGAAATTATGTTTCTTCCTTTTGTTATTACTTAATGAATAATTCAGTTATGTATATGGTTCACATCAGCATCTTTTTGAAAATCTAAAGGGGGGGGGGTATCCAAAACTTATGCCACCATTAAGATACGTTAATATACTATTAAAAATAAGATTCTATGCAGAACCTGAGCTATAAAAATGCTTTAGAAGTGGACATATCTGCATTTTGATAGCTCATTTATAGCTTCTTCAAATTTATTTTATTTATTGAACTAGAGTAAGTACAAAAATAGTTACATATATTGCACATTGCGACGGCCCTGGCTGAGCCCCTGCACCAACGGCAAGCTATGCGTACACGTGACGTATACATCGGTAGGCAAAGCTTGTACAAGTGTGTATGCGGACACATCAACACGTATGTGAACCGTCTTATATGTGTGCCTCTTTTCTCACTCACAAGTAGCGGCGTTGAGTGGACGAAAGACAGTAGAGAGAAGGAGTCTGAAAACAGTGAGCCCAGCATGGAGAGCACGCATTCGCTCACACATTTACTAAATGAATGCGTCAATAAACAGGAATATATAATATTCATTGTATGCCTTTTATATTGAAATGTTTATCTCCCTACCCATCTAACCTCTCCTACTGGCATATGAAGGCAGCCGCTGATCCGTTGTACTGATCGAACCTCCTACTTGCGGTTACACGGAAGGGCACGCTATTCCCAACCATATATCCGTATCCTAAGGACTTTCATAGAGTATCCCGCTGCTCCGCTCGGATAAACCTTTATCCTCCAAAGACCCAGCATCCTCCTAACTGTCATCCATCTGACGTGGTCCACTTATAGTCACACATACACGCACACGCACACGCACACGCACATGCACGCGCACACGCACACGCACACGCGCACATGTACGCATGCACGCACGTACACACACGTGGTAGCGAGTCAGTTACGTAAATTCGAAGAAAGGATAGAATCAAGATTCGATTAATTGAACGACGTCGTAATGATGGTTGCGAAATCATTTGAAAATAAATTAAGACTCATTTTGTTCTCGTTGTCAATACATTTACTAAGATATCCAAAAATCAAGATAACGTATTTTCGGGTGGCCATTTTTTCCCATTATCTTTTTCATTTAACTGAATTAAAGTGACCAAGATGCGAAAATCATAAATATTCATGCTCGCGGTGCAATCATTTATAGATGAGAGTGGCACAAGCAAGACAGATAGAAAGCGCCTGGAATGGGAACAAGCGACTATGGAAGAATTAAATTTACTTGTCCAAAAGAAAACTGACATAAAAGACAAAATCTGCATTTTTGAGGAACAGACCGACGGACATGAATCGCTGCGATTAAATATTGCAATGGCTGCCGTATTAAAATGTGAAGTTAAGAAAAAATTTGATTTAGTTTCCGAGAACGTAGAAAAAATCTGGATAAAAAGAGATTTAAAACGCGCGGCGTTAAAAAAAGAGGTATTGATTTTAAAGATATGCTTTCAACACTTGGAAAAAAAGATAGTTTCATAAAAAAAATCACGGAGTACGATACGAATGACGAGGACACGAATTTACGATGTGACATAGACGCAGAGCTAATTGATCTAAAAAAAAATACACTTTGGTTTAAAGAGGATAACTCTATATATAGAGAAATCTTCAGTAAACGCAGTAGGACTCTCAGGCGATGTGTCACAACGCATAAAATTAAACATCCTAAAGTTTCGAGATCTCGAAAGTAAAAGACCAATAAAGTTTTTGTCTGAATTTTAAAAAAATCTTGACTTGGTGCAATCAGTTTTAATTAATTGCTTTATCCAATCTTTCAAGCCCCCGAGGCGGACGCAAAAAACTTGTTATACATCCATGAAAGCCAGCTAGAGTTGGGTTGGGTTGGGTCCTACGACTACTTTGTCGAGTATTTCCAAGCCGGCTATTGGAACTCAACCATTCAGAGATCGGCGAAACGTAGAATCGAATATAGTCAGTACTATCTGAGGAGCAACGTGAATCGGCTGAACTACGCAACCAATATGTACGATATAGCGAAAGAGTTAGAATTATATTAGACCGAGGAGGAGTATGTTTGGAAACTGAGCAAACACTCTAAAAGGGCTCTTCGGCATTTAAAGCATAAATCCACCTTGCTTAAAATACTGAATAATTACAATAACGATGATCAAGTCAAAAAAATAAGCAGGCTTTAGAAAGTAAAGCTCTAGGCAAAACAAACTCACCCCTTTACACGATAGCATCCGCCCAAATGAGCAGCAAAATAAACCTTGGTAGAACAAGGAATTATATGCGTCAGTCATACAAGAGCCAATCGCATTGAGCTTTCTAAAAAAGACTGTCCGAAAATCGAAATCAGGCTTAAAAAAACATGGGTAAACGCAGTTATCGACACGGGATGCGAAATCACGTATATCTTAGAAAAACTTTATTATGCAAATCAAAATGACAACGCAACTAATCAAAGGAGCAATGGGTAGTAAGTTAGCACGTCTAAAAATTCAAGTCTTATTGTCTAATACTATAAAAAATTTAAAAACTAACCTAATCTTTATAGTAGTGTTAAAGCTAGTCAAACTCAGTATCTAGGGATATATGATACTTAAAAGGCATTAAATATATTAATAAACACGCGTAACGAAGAAATCGAGGATAAGATCAATTTCTGTTTGAACTTGGACAAATCCTAAAGGGAAAAAATTAAGTATTTAATAATGCAATATAGAGAGATACTTCAGTAAAGTTCCGGTTTAATGTCAAATTATGTGTTTAACTTTAGCTTGAAAAACTTGATTTGCCATATTTTTCTAAGACTTATTCTATCCCAATAAACTACAGAGACTAAGTAAAGGCTGAAATATATAAAGGGTTAGAATTGAGAATAATAAGACGTTCTTAAAGTTCGTATATCATTCATTTGTAATCATCATAAAGAAGAACAAATCCGTTCGTCCTTCTCTAGACGCAAAAAAGCAAAATGAGAGATTAGTGAACGATCACGAGGCGACCCCCGGTATTGAGGAAGTTTTTAAAAAATGTAAAAATATAAAATTCATGTCGAGTTTCGATCTCACCAGTAGTTTTCACCAAGGCTATTCGAAGCAAGTAAATCATACCATCCTTAATAAAAACAGGCACCGCTTCTCTTATAGGAGGTTTAGACACAGCCGTCAAGGATCTCGAGATTTTCTTTATTACATTCGTTGACGATTTATTATACATGTCCGAGGATTTCAAGGACCACATGCGACACTTATAATTATTATTTCAATAATTATTAAAATTAAATTTGAAGTTTAACTTTATACAATCTAACATCAGCAGAAAGAAGTGATTTTTCTCCTTCACATATTTTCGGCGAAAGGATTAAAACCAGACACCAAAGAAATCCGGACAATCAAAAATTTCAAACAGGCAAAGAACGTATAAGAGTTATAATCGTTCTCAGTTTTCGTAAATTTTCATACTAAAATCACGCGAAATTATTCAGCGTACACTATGCCGTTAACAGGCTATTAAAAAAGGAAAAAAGTATGAATGGACGAGCAAACTCGAAAAAACGTTTAGTGAGGTCTTACACCTATAAGCCTCTGAGGCCAAAATCATCTGAAAAAATGAAATAAAATATTATTATTAATGAGAAAATCATATACTATAAATATAACTATTTTTGACAATATTACAAAGATAGATATCCTTTGGTCTTTTGTGATTCTGAAATATAATCCTTCTTAGAAAAAAACTTTGGCATTACTTTTTTTTTAAACTAGTAGATCGATTTTGATAGGGTAGAATGTAAATAATTTGTAATACACCCACCTATGGTTAAAAGCTCTGGATTTTAAAATTTTTTTTATTAAGTATGTTTTTTACGTAAATAACCATTTTTTTGTTTTTAATTTTGACAATAGGGATTTTGCATGAAATAATCCATTAGATCCGTTAGATAGAATATCGAAAAATAATCGACACGTATTTTTTGTATTTCGAATTTAACATTTATTAACAAATTATAGCTAGTTACAATTTAAGACAATTGTAATGTCACAATGGCGCAGTATATCTATATAGTGTACAACTGTGACGTCATCGCACTTTTCATATTGCTATATATTGTTAATAAATGTTAAATTCGAAATACAAAAAATACGTGTCGATTATTTTTCAATATTTTATCTGACGGATATAATGGAATTTAATTTCATTTTTCATGCTAAATTCCAATTTAAATGTTAAAAAAAAAAATACTTTATTAAAAAATTTTAAAAATTCAGAGCTTCATACCATAGGTGGATGTATTTCAAGTAATTTTCACTTTATCCGATGAACATCCATCAACTAGTCTCCAAAAAAAGTAACGCCCAAATTTCAAAATATTAGATTTTTAGAAATGAGCCCTCAAAGGAAAATCTTTGAAATTTTTAAAAAGACTTACTTCAGCAGTATATGGGCGGACATAGGGCAAAGATGGCGGCCATTCCCAAATGGCCGCTGGGCAGGTATAGGGCACGCGATCGGGTTCCCTCGGCAGCGTTCGGTAGCAGACTTTCAAGATGGCCGCTGGGAAGATATCGGGCACAATCGGGTCCTCCAGCGGCATTCGGTGGTGGCCGTTGGAGATGGCCGCTGGGCAGGTCTACGGCACAACCGGGTCCCCTCCGCGGGATTCCGCGTCGTGAATCGTCGGCGTACCTGGATAGGCGCTTAGGATAAGGTTATTAGGGAAACTTGGGTATTATGCAAATGAGCCTCGCCAGGAGTAATTAGTAGTGGTAATTGGCAGATGTGAGCGGGAGGCTAGAGTGGGTGATGGGAGGACGCCGCTCGGCGTGGGTGAGGCTGCGGGAAGAGTGGGTGGCGGATGATAGCTGATAGTGCATGGTGCGGATGACCCAGAGCGGGAGCTCCTTAGTGACGGGCGGTGGGGGTGGCGCGTGGGTGGTTGGGACGATGCCGCGTGGGGTGTGAGGTTAGGAAAACGCCACGTGCGTTGGGTGCGCTCGGGCCCTTAATAAGCTTTGTCGGAGTAATTAGTGATGGTAATTAACATAGGATGTGAGGTTCAGGTAATGAAATATATACTTCGAGAAAATACATTTAAATTATATTTATTGAATATTTATTTATACACATACATTTCATATACTTTTTAAATGGTGAGTTTAGAAATAACATTTTTAACTATTGATTTTGCGTGTAAAATAATAAGTTTATAAAATATATTTTGGATTTTTAAATGTTTTTGAATAATAACACAGCACACCTCCTCAAAAGTTTATGTTTTATTTAACTCTATGTAACTCTAAAATACTCAGACTCTATATAGTATTCAGGAGAATACAAATGTCTTAGCGACTCAGTCAGAGTTCAGAGAGCAGCTGACTCTTGACCTACGTCTTCACAGCTAACGCGCAGACCCTTGAGATCTAGAGAGTATAGATCGATAAGGGAAAGTCTATCCTCTATATTATAGACCTCGATATAGCTTTTACTCTAACACTCCCTCCCTTTGTCGATTTGTATGATTACAATCTAAATTAAATTACATTATAATTATATATAATCTTAAAATTATGAGACTCTATACAAAGATATAAAATACGAAACAGTTTTATAAATATAATCTTTTAATATGTCAATTTCTTCTTAATATAAATTCTTATATAGCAGCTAATACGTATCTTAAACTCTTATGTTGATCTGTGAACATAAAAATACATAAAATAAAATTTTAATTATATTAAATATTATATTTATTTTATATATAAAAACACTTTTAATTATTTCAATCTGTTAATTCAACATTTTGTCTCTTAAATATTTATGTGCTTCTAACGGTAATGGTTTAGTCATTATATCTGCTATATTCTCTTTAGTTGCAATCCATCTAACTCTTAATTTTCTATCGTCAACACATTGTTTGACGAAATCTCCATGTGTATCTGCCATATGTTTTCTGCTGCCGGTTGCTTCCTTTTGTTTTAAATTCTTATGAATTTCTTCTAAACTATGATCGAACATCTTAAGTTTATGACTTCTATCCTTCTTGCATAGTCTTTAGTTGATTTGTTATCACACCAGATTGTCACTCGAAAGAGGGTTGGGTAGGGTTTTTCCAATGATAAATCTGATCGATTTATCTAGCGATATTTACTCTTGGCAAGCGTCATTCATTACCAAAAATACTCCGCTTGGCATGTAGAGAGTGTCACATATGATTGTTTATGACTTTTCCAAGCTACTCTATCGCCAAATAATTTAACAACATATCCTCCTGTTGAAACAAAATCTTCAGAATCTCTAAAACTTGCATCTGTCGACGCTTCTAACTCTTCAGTTACTCCTATATTAATCCTACATTAGTAGTACCTCTTAGATATCGAAAAACTCTTTTTACATCCATCCAATCTTCCTCTGTGGGCTGCAATTATTTTCTCGCTAGATAATTCACTGCAAAGGTTATATCAGGACGTGTAGCGTTCGACAAGTACATTAAACGACCAATAGCTTCTCGATAAGGGACTCTTCTTATTTCATCTTTTTGTTGATTACCTTTCGTTTCAGCTTCTTCTAGTTTTCTATATTTATTTCTATTTACTACTTGTCTAGTAACCATCGGTGTACTCTGAGGTTTGTAATCTTTCATATTAAATTTCTCTAAATACTTTCTGTGTATTGTGCTTGATGTATCAGCATTACCTTTTCCTCCTTATTTCTTTCTATTGTTATCCCAAGAAAGTTTTTCGGTTCTCCAAGGTCTTTCATTTCGAAAACTTTACTAAGATAACTTTTAATATTCTCTAATTTCATTTTATCATTGCTAGCTATAAGCATATCATATACATAACGTAAAATAACTGCCATCTTCCCTTCTTTTCTCTAGGTAAAAAGGCAGGGCTCATGTAAATCGTTCTCCAATCAAAGTTTGAGCGTTTCTTCCGAAAATCTCTTATTCCATTTTTTCGGACTTCTTTTTAGGCCATACAAAACTTTTTCTAATTTACAAACTTTTGTATCTTTAGTATATTCCTCTACATCTAATCCATCTGGAATTTCCATGTAAATCTCTTCATCTAATGTGCCATTTAAAAATGCTGTCTTTATATTTAATCGACAAGCAAATAAGTCAAACTTGTTAATGATTGAAAGTAATGATCTTACAACTAGTAATCTAGAAACAGATGCGTATGTATGTTTCAGATCATATACATTTTTGTCTTTAAAACCTCTAATTACTAATCGATCCATTGGCCTCTAATTTTTTCTTAAACACCCACTTTGAATCAATGATATTTACGTATTTACCATTTAACATGTGCTTAGGTCGATCCACAAACTTCCATACTTTATTGACGTTCATGGAATCGACTCCTTCTCTTATTGCCTATGTCCAGTGTTCTTTCTCTTTAGTTTTCATTGCTTCTTTATAATTTAATGGATCTCTATTCGAAAATGCTAATAAACAATGTCTCAATTCGATCTCTCTATTCTCTTTTTCATCTTTGTGTGAGATATCTGCATATTCTTGAATATTGGCATAGTTGAGATAACTCGTGTCGTTTATTAGTTTGCTAGCAGTAATAATGCGATTCATCTTTTCTTCAGATTCTAACTTTCTTTTAGTTTTACTCCTTGTTGCAGGACCTTCGTCTATACTTTGGATTTTCTCTTATTGTTTATTTTTCACATCGAATTGTTTCCTTGGTCCTCCTCTCTTTTTAGGTTCTATTTTCTGTTGCTCTACTTGCTCTAATTTGTCACCTTCAATCTCTTTAAGCCAATTCCAATCAACTTTTTCTTCTACTTCTTTCAACTCTTTTGCATTGCTATTAGTTTTAATTTGATCACTTTTATAAACATCTTTATA
>JAWWEQ010045686.1:0-16792 GCA_035583055.1 Torymus tubicola | reverse complement strand
AATATTTTACATGAAAATCATAATTCAAATTTGAATTATGAAAATTTGACTGATTTTTCTAAAACAAACTGGTATTGTGCCGTACTCGTAAATATAGTTAATTTATTGGGTTGGTAATATTTGGAGTACACTTTATAGAGTACTAATCATAAAAAGATGAAAAAATTAAAAAAAATTAGTGTTAAAGCATCTTTGAATTTGTATTTTAAGATAATGCTAAAATTGGTGTAAAATCAAGAAAAAAATTTAACAAATACAATTTTCAAAAAATATGAAATAAAATATTATACTATCAAATTTATGTATGGACATATTTTTTTCTTAAAGTTAAATAGTTATTGATTACATTTCTGCAATAAAAAAAAAACGAATTTTTGGTCATTTTCGACTGTACTCTACCCTTAAAAGTAAAGATCAAACAGGAGACTGTTTAATTGAGTATGTAAAATTAGTTGAAAATCAATTTGGGAAGTGTATTAAAAAGATACAATGTGACAATGGTAGGGAATATCTAAATAGTAAAATATATATAAATTTGCAAAAGATAAAGGAATAGAAATAATAACATGCCCACCTTGTGGCACCTAGTTAGCGTCGCATGTATATGTTGAGAATCGTACTCGAGCTCGCGCTATACATACGTACGCAAGCTCGTCCTCGAGCTCACGCTATAGATACGTAAAGGTATACACACCTTGATCTACAGTGCGTGTTCATGTGAGTCAGCGCACCTCGCTGTAATAGACTGTATAACTCTACACCCACTCTCGTCGTAGCACCCATAACGTAAGCATCAAGAAATGTAAGCTCTCTATATATATTGTTAATAAACCTCTTATTATTGTTTAATCGACAACTAGTTATTTAACAACCCAACCCACGTCTCTATTTTACTCAACAGTATAAAAGAGATATGGAGAAGTATAATTAAAAGTTTCGGTGCTCCAAAGATATTGATCACCATAATCAGAGTTTTATATTACTAAGAAAGAAGATGTTTGAGAATAAATTTTTGCATATGCAAAGATTTGCCGCAACTACTGTATGAAACATGTGTGAAAAAAATATCCCCAACCCTTGCTTTTATATAAAGTGATAGTTAACACATGCTGCAGCATCAGTAACACATTGTATGTCGTAAAGGGCATATATAGCTGTAATAAAAATGAATAACGAAGCAGATTTAAGGAACATCATTTTACGCATAGCAGCAAGCATGCGTTTTAACGCGAGGCCCGTGTAGCGGCTACGTAGCGGTACATGGTCGAGGCGGATCGGTTCTATGCTTTTTCCCGGTCTGCGTCGCGAACTACGATTTTTGCTCTGACATGCTGGATTTCGGCGAATAGCTTTATTTTACACAAGATTTTTTCACGGAGTCACCGCAACTATCGAAATCGTTGGCGAGTACATTAGAGAAATTGGAATGCAGCACGTCTTCGTGTTGCAAGATTTAATGACTGCTTATGAAGAGCTACTACGTAAGTAACATATGAATAATTTTCGTCAAAAACATTAATAAAAGATTTTTAAATATTTTTGTTTTTTCAGCATTGGAAAATCTATCTTAAACAATAGTTATGAATCGACAATTAATGCTGATTACGGGCAACTCAGCGAGCATAACAATCCTGTGACTTGTCAATTAGAGTACGAAAGTAGTGAGATACTTTCACAGAGCCCACTTGCCTCGGATAACGAAGATATTATTGAATGTGGCACAACAAAACTATATCGCGAACGAGGCGCCAGTCGTCGATCACTCTATCGATAATGAAAATCTCGATAAAACGATGAGGAAGACTCAAACTTAAGTCGAAGCATCACCTCTGAATCGGAAGATGAGCAGCAAAATTTAGTTTCGCGGGTACTTTATCCAACAGCAACAATGGCAGCTATTTATGAGGAGGCGCAAGCAGCAGTCAAAAGAGCGCTAGTTAGCGACCCTCCAAACCCAACACCTACGCGGAAGGATAGACAGACACGCTACGAATTGTTGCAAAATTTTACTCGAGAAGGGTACATTTTGCTGAAACAAATTTCAACAATTAGGAGGAGGTTGGGAGAGATTTTGTATGGAATAGCTTCAACATTGAACACTCTTTGGACCGTGGAATAAATGAATGTAAGTTTTTTTTTTCATTTTTTAGAAAAATTTTTCTCTAATTGTTTCGTTTCTTTATTTTTGTCTTTTATTCATTAAAAGATATCCAACGCCGACCATATTTGGAAGGTACTCCATTCTTACTACCAGTTACCGATCCGCATTTACGTTTATAGATGAGGATGATTGAGCACGTACCTATCGCGCAAGAAATTCACTGGTTTCATGAGCAGGCCCTTGATCATACCTCGGCACTGTATAATGATCTCGATTTGTGAGATTTATTAGATCGTGTGCTCGAAAGTTTAAACGGAGTTCCTGAAAGTTGATGAACTATTGAAAAATATCTTATATACTGTAAAAATATTTTGGTAAATAAGTTTTTTTTCAAATAAAAACAAAAATAATAATATTTGCAGCTGTTCCGAATGACGATTTTTTGTCAAACCCTTCCCCTTCATCGTCAGCTTTCTCAATATCGTCGTCGTCGTGGAGTTCGTCATGGCCTTCAGTATCACCATCATCTTGCGAGCATCCAAACTTCGTAGTCGAAACAACGCACGATGAGCCAATACAAGTAGGCGGAGGGAACAGCGACAACAGTGAAGTAATCGACGACAGAGTAAGTTTCGTGCAAAGATTTCGCACTAGCGGGCATTGTGTTACTCTTCAGATAAATAATCCTTCTTCGAGCGCCAAAATCCGCTTGTATAGTTAGAGCTCGCTGTTAGAGATATAGAGTCTTATATAATTTCACTAGCATTAGAGGAAAATATTCTGTTAGGCGTTAGCGTAAAAAGCAAACATTTTATGCATGGTCCTGGAGGGCTGTCTTTTCGTCCGCTGGAAAATTTTTATTACGAAGACTTATGGAATTTAATCTCTAATCTAACGTAAAGTAACAATAAATTTCAAGTCGATGAAAGTTTTACATTGCAAATAGTTTTCGTTAGTATTCCCGTTGGTTCAGGCGCTAGAAGAACAAATAAAATTTCTATCGATTCAGTAACACAGAGGTCCATAGTTTCCATCGTAAACTCGGACAACATGTGTTTATCGCGTACGCTCGTCGTTGGTGAGGCTTATTTAAAAATGCGAGCTACAGACTTGCCTCGTAGCGAATGGGGCGTCATTAGAGATGGTCGTCGTCGATTACAACTAGAACGCGCTGAGCAATTGATTTATAATACCAATGTACAAATACCTCGCGGTGGTTGCGGGTATAAAAATATTGAAAAATTTCACCGGTATTACCTACAATTTAACATCGCTATAGTTGCGTACGATAATCAAATTTTCGGTAGTGGCGAATTACCCTTCTTCGACGGTAGCGCTTTAGTAGAACAAGAAAGTGGATCCGAGGCACATGGCGTAATTAATCTTTCTTACTATCCTGACGCACGGCATTACTATACAATAATCCGCGTGATTGGTGTTGCGCGAACTAAATTTTATTGTTCGCATTACAACAAATGTTTTCATTTTATAAATCAACACAAGTGCTCAAAAGTTTGTCGTATGAGTTTTGTTTCTCCCACATGTAAAACAGAAAATGTCGATTCATTAAAGGCGCGCGCTGTAATAGAGAATTTTTTGGAGCTTTGTGCTATCAAAATTATTTAACCGACGGTTCTTATAAAAGAAATAACAAAAAATTGTGCGATGTCGTAAAGTTTGTACGAAATGCGGGAAAATCATTAATTTTATTCGTACAAAAAAACACACATGCGGTATGACGTGGTGTAAACTTTGTAAAAAAAATTTTGTTTATTTTTTATGATTTTGAAACGCGTCAGGACGATCGTTACTTGAATAACGAAAATATTAATTTGCATGTGCCAAATTTATATGTTGCTCAGCAAGCTTGCTCAGACTGCATCGTCGACGATGACATTTCTCGGTGGTGTGACACGTGGTGTACGCGAATACGTTTTTGTCGAAGATCATGTAGCTAAATTAAACGAATTATACATACGCGATACAATAGGGTTTCATAAAATCATATTTATACAACACAATGCTCGTGCTTTCGATGCAATTCATATTAAAATAAATGGCCGAGTGTTCGTCTCAAATTTTCCCTAGTGTCATTTTAAATGGACAAAATATAATTACTATAGATTACGCGCGGACAAAATTTATCGATAGCTACAATTACTTTCAAATGAAGTTGAGCAAACTTCCTTCCACTTTCGGACTACCCAAGAGTACGAAGAAAGGATATTTGCCTCATTTATTTAACACTGTAGAAAATCAGAAATATGTGGGCCTTCTGCCCGATTCGTTTTTTTATTTCCCTAATACAATGTCGGAAGGCGAGAGAGAGTATTTTTTTCACTGGTATAATGAAAACGCGCAAGACTATATTTTCGATTTTAAAAAAGAAAAAGACTGATCCTTTTGTTTCGAAAACTACTATGGCATTGGCTTGCTCGTATTTATATAGAAAAAATTTCCTTAAACCCAATACTATTGGTCTACCTCCACCAATTGGTTACAGGCGCGCTGACAAATATTCGCAAAAATCTCTTGAATGGTTGCTACAGTGCGAGCGCGAAATGGGATGCGAGATTATTCATGCGGATAGAGCTCGTGAGTTTAGATTACCCGAAGGCTTTCTAGTCTATGGCTATTTGCCGGTCGTCGTAACATCAGACGTGGCGTCGTCATCTTCTCTCGCTGCTTCCGACAAAGACATAGTGTTTGAATATTAAGGCTGCAACACACACGGTTGTCCCAAGTGTTTTAAAAATAATCGTGATAAGCTTAAAATCAAATTAAGTTACACGACTACGAGGTTCGTGAAATATGGGAGTGCGAATTTGATCGTATAAAAACCGAAAATCCGGAAATAAATGGATACATAAGTAACCACTCGCTCATCACCAAGATTGTTTTAAACCCTCGAGATGCTTTTTTTGACGGACGCACGGAAAATATAATTGTACGTTACGACGCAAAAGAGTCTCCCTCTTACACCATAAGATACACGGACATACGTTCTTTATATCCGTATAATTGTAAGACAGGTCGCTTTCCGCTCGGACATCCAGACATATACGTTGGCAAACAATGCGAGTTCCTGACGGGCGGAAACACCAACGATCTATCGCCAGTAGAAAGACTCGTTAAATGTAAAATTTTACCACCGTGAGATTTGTTTCTCCCTCTTTTACCAATAAAAATGCACAATCGTTTGTTTTTTGCTCGTTGTCGTACGTGTTGCGAGGAAATGCGTCAAGGAGATTGCATTCACGAAAACGCATGCGAACGCGAATTCTCAGGGACGTGGGTCGTTGATGAACTGCAAAAAGCAATAGAGATAGGTTATCGAGTAAGTGAAATATACATAATTTGGCAATGCTAAATATCTCAATACGATGCGAGTACGGGCGAAGGTGGCATGTTTGCAGAGTACCAAAATACCTTCTTAAAAATAAAACAAGAAGTTGGCGAGTTGCCAGATTGGTGTGCGCTTGAAACAGATAAGGTACGCTATTTAGCAGAGTACGAGCGAGGTGAAAGCATAAAATTAGATCGCGATAAAATCGGAAAAATGCTGGCTTATGCGTTGTGGCTGAACTTTGTCTCAATTCTTTTTGGGGAAAGTTTAGCCAACGTACGAATTTGAAACAGACGAATATCGTCAAAACGCGCGAAGCTCTTATCAAAATAGTTGCACCTGAGAAAGAAGTGCGGGGCATATTATTTGTAAACGACGGTCTATTATACGTAAATTGGCAAAAAATTGAAGACGCTGTAGAGGCTTCGCCGAATGCAAACGTTGTTATCGCGGCATGTACGACTGCTCAAACTGTACACTTACTTAGAGAAGCTCGATCATCGCGTATTATACTTTGATACAGACTCTTGTATATTTTTATGCAATGAGCGCTCGGAAGGAGATGACGAATATTGACCTCATTTAGGATCATTGTTGGGTGATATAACCGTCGTATTCACTCGATACGGATCTAACGTGTCTATGCAAACTTTTCTTTTGGGAGGTCCGAAATTTTATACGTATAAAGCTAGCGATTCGATAACAGGGAATACTTTTGATGTTGCAAAGTTAAAGGAATAAGTTTGAATTATAATAATTCCATGAAAATTAATTTTGACAGTATCAAAAGCCTTATCGAAAGTTACTTTCGACAGAAAGTGAATAATATAAGAATAAAATTTAGGTCTATAAGACGAATGCTCGCGCACATCGTTGTCACGAGGGAAGAATTCAAAACATGTTGCATAGTTTTAAAGAAACGTCGTTATATTTCGCCAGAATTATCGCTTCCTTCTGGCTATAAACATTAATAAACTGTATTTTTTAAATAAAAAAATATATCACAATTCTTGTCATTTCATTTCTTATCCTTATTTCTTCCCATATAATAATATATCTTGATACTAGCGGTGTCTATACGCTTAGAAGACGCGCGCGCTTTTATAAGCTAATAAGAGCGCGCTCGCGGAGTTACAAGCATATAATTCGCGGACCTTTTATCTGATGACCGCGCGCGCGCGCCAAACCAACTTTTAGAGCGCGTGCCGTACCGCGCCGCGGTCTCAGCTTGTAAGGCGCGCCCCCGCCGTCTTTTTTTGAGGTCTTTTTTTAAAAAGGTTTTTTGTGCTAAATGTATAAAGGAGCGTAGTAAGCGTATTGAAGCTTCAGTTACAAAAATGGAGACAAGGTGGAAGCGTCCCTTTACGTGTTGCGTGTGCGGGCCTACTTGATGCGGTAAAACACAGTTCGGCAAAAGATTTCTCGCTAATTTACCTATGATATATAACGTTCAATTCGATCGTATACTCTTTTATTACGCCGAGTAGCAACAGGCCTACCGAATGCAGCTGAAGCCCGGTGACGGGTCACCGACAATCAAATTTCGGGAAGGTTTACCTCAACAAAGCGATTAGTTCGAGGACAATGATAAGAAAAAGTTACTCATACTCGATGATTTGATGCGTCAGTCATCGTGCGATGCTACATTAGATTTATTAACAAAGGGTAGTCGTCACAAGAATATTAGCGTTATATTTATAACGCAAAATATTTTTCACAAAGGAAAATCGTAGCGTGATATAAGTCTCAATACAAAGTTCATCATACTCTATAAAACCTGCGTGATCGTGCGCAGATTCATCACTTGGCCTGTCAAGTTTATCCCGAAGATCCAAGGTTTTTGCAGGAATCTTACCTCGACGCCACGCGTGTTCCTCATTCTTACCTTTTCTGGACTTATCACACGATTGCTTAGACGAATTTAGATTTCGCACTTGCATATTCCCCGATGACAAAGTTCACTACGTTTAAGTACCAAAATATTCAAAGTTTCGATAGTTTAATTATCATTAAAAGCAAAAGGAGAGGGGGCAAAAGTGTTAACTAGAAAAAAAGACACGTTAATTGTTTTCCCAACAGTCGAGAGATAACTATGGCAGGTGGCGGACGGATAAAATCGATACGCTGTCAATCTTGTGCTAAACATTTTTCGAAAAACCACTTGACACTTTTCGGTGCACTTTCTCATTGCGACAGTAAAGAACGCGATGCTATACTTCGTACGGCTGACAAGTCCCCCATCAAGTGCATATGCGAGTGTGCGTTAAAACTAAAAAACGTGTATAGTACAGAGCGGGGGATCTTTTTTACCGGTGCTTCTAGTACCCATTCTAGGCACTCTGATTTCTAGATTATTCGGAGGTCGTACAGGAGAGTGAGCAGTATGGAGCGCGCTCGTAAAATGATTCTCGAATCCGAAAATTCTATGCAAACACCAGGTGATAATTTGTCAAGATTAGACGCCGAAATGTTCAATATTTTACACTCGAAAAAGGCAAAAGACATATACGAAAAATGTCAAAATTATTTTCAAGTCTTGCTACAATATCTTTTTTTCCGCAGAACAGTCGAAAGTTCGAATATTATTGAACTGTTGAACGACGTCGTGTCGAGTTTGCTAAATTTGTCAAAACTAGCGATACTCCTGCTAATTTAATTGGTAACAGCGAAGTTGTAAAAATTGGAAAAGTGCTTTCTTCACCTTTAAATATAGCGAAACGTCGATTAAGAAAGTTAGGCGTACGAGCCGTCACCAGTGCTGACGAAGAGAAGAAAAGCAGCGCAAGTTAAAAAACAATGGTTGAAATTTAACATATAAAAATAGTATACACAAAACAGTACTACGATCTCTCGCACGGAGCTGGATATGTGGAAGCGCGAAATCTGGTGCGTGTTAAGGCGAAGAAGAATACCAACGAGAAGGACAAAATATACGCATGGCTTAGTAACCAAGACGCTTACACACTTCATCGTCCTATAAAGCGTAAATTTCCTAGACTTCGCTACAACGTCACTAATATGGATGACCTATGGGAATATGATTTGCTACAGTTAACTTGGATAAAAGATTATAACAATGGGTTTTGCCGTACATAAAGTAGTAAATGAGGCATCTGAAAAGGGTTTCGCTTTTCGGCATGTAACCGTCAATGATGTTATTCTCGCAGTAGCACATTTCACCTCTCAGGCCAAGGCGGAGGATGGCATACCGCAGGGTGTTATTGCTAAAGCTCTCCCAACCATAGGTCCCATGCTTGTTAACACATTTAACTCATCTCTTTACAAGGGTGTTTTCCCAGGTTCGTGGAAGAAAGCTCAATTATTACCGTTAAAGAAAAAATCGTCTCCTGCATCGGCATCGGATTTCCGTCCGATTGCATTGCTCAGCTTTCTCTCCAAGGTCCTTGAGAAATTAGTCCACCAAACAGGCTTTCGACGACACCATAGTACTACTACAGCGCTGCTGAAAATCACTGAGGACATCAGATCCGGCCTAGACAGAAAAATTATCACCATAGCTTTGCTATTTGACTTTAGCAAAGCGTTTGATACAATCTCACCGATGACACTGCTACGCAAACTGAACAGTATGGGCCTGTCCCCAATGGCTCTCTGCTGGATACATTCTTACTTATCGGGCAAAAAACAATAAGTTGTTCACTGAGCATGGCAAGCAATCATTCAGTGCTCAAGGGGTGCAACTGTGGAATTCGCTACCAGGGAGTGTTAAATATCTTCCGAGTCTCAATCGTCTTGACTGATATGACTTCTTTTATACAAATGATATACTTTATAATTTATATCATCTGACGGCGTATTGACTTTTTACTCATTGACTGTGATATATTGTTATTATACTCTGCGACATTTTATTGACTGTGATATCATTTTATTATATTCATAACACAATTTCTAGTACGAAATTTAGTTAATATTTAATTCTGACTTTACTCATTGACTGCGATATATTTTTATTGTGTTCTGCGATATTCTATTGCCTGCGATACACTTCTATTGTATTTGCGACATTCTATTGACTACGATAGCATTTTATTATTATTATAACTCAATTTCTGATGAGAAATGTAGTTAATACTCGATGTTTATTTGACCATGTTTTGTTGACTTTTCTATTTTTTATCGATATATTGACTGTGTTTATTTTTTACTATACTCTGTGATTCGAGTTATTGTATTTTAAATTTCTGTGAAGAAATTTCTGTATTTTCTACGGCAGTGACCAAGAATAAAGATGCTATTATATTATTATTATATATTCTCGTTGTCAACGTTCTCAGCAAGTATGCTTAGGTCGAACCATTGCGCGATAAAATAGCGCGCAACGTTGTGGGTGCATTTGGAAAAATTCTACAGAGAGCAAAACCACGGATACCCGTGTGTCTACAATCCGATCGTGGCAAAGAATTTGTCGGTTTCCCGTTTCAAGATCTGCTAAAATTAAATGATATACAGTTCAGAGTGCCAAGAAATCCCGATATCAAGGCAGCTATCGTAGAACGGCTTAACAGAACGTTGCGCAAACGAATTTGGCGCTATTTTACACACCAAAATACCAAGCGTTACATCGATGTGCAAAAAATTGTGTATGCTTACAATCACATGTTTCATGGTGCCAAAATATATACACTTACGTTTTACAGGACTTGAACGGTGAAATTATCGATGGCTTTTATACGAAAGAATTGGTTTTGGTCGGCCAACAGTGCCTAGCGAACGATCAAACATTCAAAATTGAAAAAGTCATACGCACACGAGGCCAAGGAGTAAGAAAACAAGTACTGGGCAAGTGCGTTGAATATTCGGACAAATTCAATTCCTGGCTAAAGGCGAGCGAGCTCGAACTCATCTGAAAGATGGACAGTCAAGATAAATTTTATATGGTTCTACCGAGTAACAGTAGTATGGAGTATGGACAACATGACAACATGCTTCACCACCTACTTACAGCGAGAGATAAAGCTAACCGGAGAATGGATAGTTGGACTTGCCGAAATATTCGTACCCAATACCATATCACATATTCAAGAGTCTGAGGCATTGTACTTTTTCTCTTCGTATGAGGGAAAGAAATTGTTGCGTAGAGTCATCATTTTCTCGACGGAATTTACGATAATATAGAACAACTCGTCAATGAAATTAACATAACGGATAATTTATACGAGCATTTAATTCTGGAATGCACGAAAAGCCGCCATGGTTATTACGATCTACGTCGAAAATGTGAATGTAATGAAGATCACGTATTGGAGACGAATGAAAAGCTATGTCGCATATTGGATTTTGAAGACCCCGCACATCGTAAAGAAATATTCGTGTGTCTTAACAAAGGTCCGCGAGTGATTATGTCTGAAAGACTTGCTATATTGTCTCGCGCGATACCCGAACAAATATATGTCTACACAGATATGGGCATATTCCCAAAACTTTGTTATTTTACATGAAAAAAATTACCAGAGCTCAATTGCGAGCACAGTCCTATACTTTTCCATATATTCATTTGAAGGCTTGGAGAATAAGATCTCGTCTCCCATAAAAATAGCATTGTGTTTCGTATACACTAGAATACGTACAACATTTTAGTTATACTCCTAAGGTTCTAAAAGCTTCATATTGCTAATAAAAGTAGTGCGCCTGCTTCTGCATATTAATATATTATGACAACTTATGATTACACCAATAATAAAGTTAAACCAAACTGTATTATAGTTGTGCTACAGTTAAATATGTATTATTGTAATTGATTACGTTTTGACAATTAATTTTTTAATTGCTGCCATTTGAAGAATTTTTGAGACACACACACACACACGGGACAGTGTTTGAAAGGTCTGTTTTGATATAAATTTATATTATATATATTGTTAATTAACAATCAATATTACTATCTTACATTTTAGAAAAGGTACGAATTCCTTGGAACGTTAACTTTGTCATAATTTCAAATTTTGAAAAATACGGTGACCCATATTCTAAACGGTATTGTGTCCACATAAGAAGTGACACATGGATGAATATTGTAGTATAGTAACATCTTACCGATGTCCTTTATTTCAGAGTTCTAATTAACGGCGGTTTAAAAAAATATTATTAAGAATCTTGACATTTTATTGAGTTTCACTAGAAAATATTGCATTTCTTATTTTTAGGAGCTCTAACAAGGGAAAGTAGGGAGGTGTCCCTCTCGGATTTTCTTGAAACTTTGCACATCAGTAGATTATCGAAAAATATTAAATACGTGTTTTCTTTAACTGCTGATACGATAATTAAAGGAGTGAAAACCATCCCTAAAATTTACCCCTAAATATCGCCGTTAAAACACTTTTACAGATATTTTCACTACCAATGAATATTTCTGAACCAAATAAAATTATTTTTAATAACCCAATAGGGGTGAAAAACACCCCTAGTTTACTTCTAATATACTTTTACAGATATTTTCACTTCCAATCAATATTTTTGAAACAAATAAAATTATTTTTATTAACCCAATAACCAATAACTCAATAGTAAAATCGACTTAAGAGTTTTCTTCCCTTATTTTGGAGCGGGTAGAATCGTATTTTATCAAGTACATTTTCGTAATAAAAATTCAAAAATTAACTCAAAATAAATAAAAAAAATTATTTCTACAATCTTCTAGAGTTCTTTTTATTACAGATCACGAGTTCATCATCAAAATTTTAAAATTTAAATTGGTGGATCAAATACGCTCGACGAAACTTTTTAAAAATTTTTAATTTTGATAAATAGTGGCTTTTTGACGCCGCTGAATATCAATTTATAACTATATTTCCAAAATTCATAATATTGAATCTAATATCGTGGAAGAAATTGACAATGAGTGTGAGATGTGTGATTTTTGCAGAAAATTTTATATAAAAAAAAATTCATTTTTATTTATTTTTATTTATAGTTATTAAATTTACATAAAGTCTATTAAATTATAATTTTAATTAATTAAAATGTGTCGACTTTCTATTGGATTAGTCTGTAGAGTTAATAGTTTAACAATAATAGTATAAATAAAAGATAATAATAAACAATGAAATCGTAATGGATTTTTAATGAATTTTAATTGTTTATTTTCAGCAGGGATTATAAACTATCAAGAGATTAATAAACTAGTTTATGCATGCAGTAACTTTGAATGAATAAATAAATAATTATAATTCGAGTACAATTTGTTCTATCAATTGAATATTTGAAATTGATGATAATCACGGCTGTTTTATATATTCTTCCTATGGTTTATAGTTTTTGCAATAATGATACTTCGTAAAATAATGATTTAAGCACAATTGCTGTTTACACGAGCCACAAGTTTATAATTCCAATATTGTCATGATAGCTATACACAGGTTCTGTTGTTGTATTGAAGCAAAATTCAACAGGATTATGAAATTCTGGTGGTTTGTCAGTTAAGTATCTACTTTTGAACCATGAATATTTAAAAGTATTATGGAATCTTGGACATGATAACTGATTATGCACGAGAGATTGCATTTTAATAATATTATTCCTCTCGTGTAAACTGACATCATAATCCATCAGAATAATTATGTCTGATAATTTTCTTACGAAGTTTTTCCAGAAGCGAAATCCGTTTTATCAGTCGTACTCGGTAGTATGGTCATTAGTTTTAAATTCACCTCTTTTTATATAACTTCTTATACAGTACTTTGGCATTGACCACTCCAGGAGTCCAAAAGTAGCACAGTTGAATTTTTAGTACTTTTCAGAAATACTTCTTTCATCCACGTCTCAAAAAGTTCCTTAGAAAGCTTTCCAGATTTCGAAGCGCGTATTAATATATTTTCTGGAGTAAATATGGTTTGCCTAACCCGGGGTCCAAAATCTCCACTTGCCTCTTTCAATACTAAAAACAAAGGCGAAAGCAACTTACCCTCTGCTGATATAGTAGGCTGAATAGTGTAGCTGTGTGTTAACGAAGATAGTGATTGTGCTATGTTTTGTACCTCCTTAATTCTTTTATAAGTCAATGTTCTACCGGTGCGAATTTCCAAATTAAATCCACTTTGATCAGAATTAAATACGTTTTCTACATTGTATTTTGTAAGGCCTGTCGGACTTCAGTTCTAAAAGATTCACACTTGTCTACTATTTCATTAATTTTTATCAATGAAGCCTTTGTAACAAATTTAGTAATTTTTCGAGATACGATATTGTGTTTCTTTTTAAATTCCTGAATCCAACAATGTGATGCTTTAAATGAAGGCATATCTATTTTAGCTTTCTTTTGTAAAGCCCATCTCTTCAAATCAATATCATAAATAGTCAGTTTTGATGCAATGGCTTCTTTTAAATTATTTAAAAGGTATTCCGAAATTTTGAGTAATTTTTCGTATCTGCTGCCCCCCGCTTCAACTTGCTGTTTCTATCGTCGCAATTATTTCTCGGTACTTACTAGTCGATACCTGTTCCGTACAGTATTTAATGAGTAAGGCTTACTTCTTCCACTCAATCAGTACTTAACTGCTTCTTCTTTATATTTAAAGTCTACATTTTTTTGCTCATATGAACAATTCAATACTTCTGGAATATCTTCAGGCGTTTCATTTTCTTCGTATTCAACATCTTCTGCAACTTCATTGTCATCGTAAAAATATAGCGTTGTTTCTTTTTTTACATCAACATCAGAATTTATTACGCATTGCGTTATTATTTCTGCCAGTATATCCTGCAACGATCTTCCTTCTTCATTAACTGTAAACTTAATTTCTCCATCATGGTTCGGATCGAAGAATCTTGATAATAATGTTATCACAACGGTCGCACTGACAGGCATTGTATTATTTTATTTATTACTTATTATCTATACGTATTACTATATGTTGTAATACTCTAGAGTCAATCACACAACTTAATTCTATTTATTACTTAAGCTTGTATATGTAAATATTTTGACTAATGTAGTATAACCGCTTAGCAACAGCTCCGAAAAGAATTTTGTAGACAGAGCGCTCGACCTCCGAACCGTCAAGACGTGTCTCTCTACTGTGCGTATCAGTCATGTAAAGTCAGTGCTTTAAATAAAATCTCCAGATACATTTAACAATAGGATCACTGCTTTCAATCATCGCCTCCTTCGCATTTATACCTTCTTCCACTTTAAACACCATCACTATACGATATAACTCTGTGCAAACAAGTTACACTAACAATAACTGAAGAAATATATATTTAATTTATATAAAAAAATTTATAATATAAATTTAAAAGTCAAAAATACGAATCATGCATACGAGAGTAATGTATTAACAATAAGTTGACATACTTATGCCTATGTGATACAATTGAAACTTCAAACTGAACTGGGCCTTTTATAAGACTCTTATTTATATGTTTCGTGATGCATATACGTAAAAATGAGTTATTTTGAATTCGAATAAAATACAATTTCATAAACATGATAAATTACCACAGATTTACAAGTGAAGAGTACATAACAGTGGTTTGCCATGGCGGGTTCACATCCGAGCACTGATGAAGGAAAATGATACGATCAATTGCGGTTTCCCCGTTTACAATTAGAAATAAGATAAAAATAGATATAAACAATTTGATAAAAATTAATAAATAAATATAAATAAATAGATAATGGTAAATAAAGAATTAATCTCTTGATAGTTTGTAATCCCTACTAAAAACAAAAAATTAAAATTCATTAAACATACATTACGATTTCATTGTTTATTATTATCTTTTGTGTATACTATTATTGTTACACTATTAACTCTACAGACTAATCCAATAGAAAGTCGACCCATTTTAATTAATTAAAATTATAATTTAATAGACTTTATATTGTAAAATGGCAAAATGCCATGATACAAGAAAATGCGATAGCTGACTATACAGTAAAATAAGAAACCCTACATTAAGCAATGCTCACAATGTACAGGACCCCTGAAGCGAAGCTCGCTGTCCTGAAGAGACTGTTTTTTTTTTAATTACTGTACGTATGACCCCATCCCTAGCAGTATATTTTACGGAGTGAGTGTGTGAGTGAAAACGTGAACACGACGGGACGCGCACACACTTGTACGGAAGGGAAGGAATGGTAGGCAGACATTTTGCCGCGCGCTCGAGTATTTCCCCTCAATCATTCGCATGAAATATTTATTATTATTCATATACATTTTATATATTTTCACGCCTATTTTATCTCTTTCCCTGGCACGGGGGGAGTTATATTTCCCTTAAAAACCCGTGTGCGAGGCGAGTGCAAAAAGCACAGCCCCGTTTACGTTATAAGGCGGAGCGCGACGACCACGCGGGTACGTCGTGCGCTTACTTGTTGGAACCCCGATGATTGCGCAAATCCCATGCTTTCGCTTCCCCGCTTAAGTTGCCTTTCCCCTGTATTAATATTTTGTTTTGGTGTGTGTAAATAGAATTTTTAGTTATTTATTAATTTTTTTTTAGTTTATTTTTATTAATTTTTTATGCGCATTACAAACGGCGACAAGGAAGTTTGGGAAAAATTCCCTCGCCCCTTTTACGCTATAAATTCACGTATATAGTATCTTTGCGGTATAGTAGCTTTGCATATCTAAGCCTTTGTTGACATCAATGCTAAATGTAAACACGTCTCGGTTAATAGAAGCAAAGGAAGAAACTTAATCTCTTGTTTTGAATTTCGTTTATGTTCATAAATTGTGAACGATATCTTTTCAACTATTTCAATACGAATCAAACTTTAATTTTTGTGTGTCAATAACATTGAATCTTTGTTTAATTATTTTAGATTAAAACATTTCGTTTAATTTAAATTATTAAAATAAAATAAATGCAACTGATTATTAAGTCGAATAACCAGAATTACGTAGAAAAATCCGTTTTAGTTTCCCTTTCCTTTTTTTTTGTAGTCAATCTCCCCCCCCCCCCCCCCAATTTTGCCAGCGTGTACATGGGATCTCGGATTGAAACAAAGATTGCATTGCCTTTCACGCTAGTTAACTGTTATCGGTACCTGCTTGTTCTTTTGACTTTAATTTTCTTTTTGCAATAATTTTTTTTTAGATTTTGAGCACTAATAGAATTTTTTATTATTTTTTTTTTGTTTGTAAAATAGTTTGTGTGGCTTAAATATTTCCTTTAGTTTTGCTATTATAACTCTTAGAATTATTTTTTTTTGGTGTGCCCAACAATCATACTTCACTTTTGAACTGCTTTGATACTAAATTAAGAAACTTTTGGTTTTTTTTTACTAAGTAATTTAATTTATTTTATTTATTTATTTATTTGACCAAATAAATTTACATATGGTAAATCCTATAGAAGTATACATTAGATACTTGTAC
>JAWWEQ010045675.1:0-16797 GCA_035583055.1 Torymus tubicola | reverse complement strand
TATATATACGTACATCCGATTCTCTCGAGCGAGAATATATATGAGAGAAACATAGCTGCACCCTCGTTTGCCAATGGAAATAGGTATACCGACGTTACGCTAGCGATGTCTTTTAGCACACGCGCGCGTAGTATCGTAACCATCTCTGCGCGCTTGCACATGGAAGGTCAGACCAGACTGAGGAACTTGATCGATTTCGAGTGAGAGAGAGAGAAAGAGAGAAACTACGAGAGAGAGAGAGATGAGATGATAATTAATGGGAACGAGGGTGGATGGAAATGACGGTGGAATTATGTGGGCCACGAGCGAGGTCACGAGGCTGCTCGGGCGAAAAAGAAGATTAGTATAACAGCTGAGATCGTTCGTTGTACGCACGATTAAATTGATTTTAATTTGATTTGTAGGACAGTGAGAGATTTCACAGCTATACGTGTGATGTTGAAAACCTTTTTTTTTCAGGAAATTTCTGAAAATAATGTTGATTAAGTTTTAATATTCATTTTTATTATGAAATGTAGAAAGAATTACTGAAATTGAAATTCCAAGGAGAATGAATCAATTTCTGCAATGTCGTTATTAGCCTTGAAATGAGTTTGAATTTCAGTGTTAGTGGCCGTAAAAGTTTAAATTAATTAATCAAATTCGATTGTTTAGAAAGTTCATGCACAAACTTTTATACTGCTTCGTATAAAAGAGAATGTACACAAAATATTAGAACTCCTCATTTGCATAACGGCAGATTAAGTAATGAAATGATGTTTATTGCAGAAGATAAAGTGGAAAGTATGTACTTAGCACACGCGGAAAATTACGTTAAATTAGGATGAACGCGATAGACATAATTATCGGTTATGACGCATAAGGTAAATGACATGGAGGTGGCTCTGCAGTGCAAATTATCTGATATGTAGTGGATGTAATTATGTAGGAGATTATACCAGGAAATTAATTTATATACTCCTGAAATATTGAGGCGATGAGAACACATCAATCAATCAGATACATAAATATAATAATCCGTACAATTAAATATAAATATAGTATTGTAAAAGCAAACTTACTAATTTTGGCAATTGAAATTACATATTTTTTAATGATAAACAATTGTTTTATGCTTCTAACGAGATGGTTAAGAATAATTAAAAATATCTTGCATTATACAAGGGAAGTAGGTTATGGATTTATGACAAGCCAATCATGACATTTACATTTTACGTGTGACAAGCTCGGATTGATTTCAGCCACATGTTAATACTGTCACAGTCGTGCGATAGCGAATTACATGTAATTAATCGAATACGTGGTAATTCTCACGCTCTATAATGCATAGGATAAATGTTAAATAACGTTTTCAAAATTACAATTATTTTATAAATACGATGGTTAGCAAAAGTAGAGTGGATGAAGATAGTAAAGGAATTTTCAAGGATTACTCTATTTTTTTTTATAAAAAAGATTAAATGTTTTAGAACCTCATTAAAATTTTGCGCTTTTATAAATTATTTTTTCATTCGAATAAATTTAGTAAACTTAAACAAAATTAAGATTCTGTTTCAATAATTATACGTGAATTAGTACTATTATTATCTTGAGAAACTTAAATATGCGAAATAGAGATGTCGACGGAATCGTATCATAAACAGATATACTTCTATAACGAACGATTATAATTCCGTCTTAATTAAACAAGACACCGAAATATTTAATTCGATTTTCACGTATTTTCTGCTTTGAATAAGTTAAATATTTATTTTGAAATTTACAAAAATAAGCTTTTGAGACAAACATTATGTTTTGCGTTTATTATACTTTAAGTGCCGCTGCACATGTTCAAGGAAAGCTTTTTAAAATCATGCATATGACTGTATGTTTTCTAATTTCCCACTAAATGTTTGAGAGCCGACACCTAAAATTACCCCTCTTGACACAGTTTTCCAATTCAAAAGGAAAAAAATTAAAAAGCCTGAAATTAAATTTCTCTTAAAAAAAAAATGAGAAGTGTTCTGACCTTCTGTATTTTTCAAGCACTATTCAAATAACGGTTTTAAAATAGAAGTTAAAGGATTATTTTTTTTTGCACTTAGACAATCTAATTAAAAACTTACGGATTTCAATATGTTACTAAAATAAAAACAATTTAGTTTGAAAAATCTTCTAACACTTTATAAACTTGCCCTTAATCTTAATGCACAATCCTATTTACGCGCCATTAAAAAAACAACAGCTATCAAAACGATACTTGCGCCTCACAAACGTTCCGAATTTATTATAGCTCGCAAGCGCGCGCGCGCGAACAAGGACTCATCTCGACTATAAGAGCTATACGTTGGTTTTTTCTTTTAACCGTATAATTGAAACTGCCGGTACTTCCTGGCGCGTTACAGAAGGCAAACGAGATTTCGCGCAGCTACAAAGCATCAAAGTCTATATACATTCGAGAGTTCGCGCTCTCCTTTGCCCTCTTGCCCGCGTACAAGCGAGACTCTCACTCTCGTTCTCTTTTCGTCTCGTCTTTTGTCTCCTCTCTGCTCTCCAGCAAGCATTCCTTCTCTTTCTCTTCCACGTGTGACTTTTTTCCCTAGATTTTCGTACTATAATCACATAAGCGGCGGTACTCCCTCGTACCCGCGAAAAACCGAGGAAAAGCTAGGAGCACACTTGACTTACGTTAATACCCGGTCGACGGTAGTTCTCTCTCTCTCTCTCTCTCGCTCTCCGCAAAGGTACACGCGTGTATATATATATCTATATAATATATACGTACGTGCACACGTGCACGTATAACATGCACACAAGCGCAGGCGTGCGCACAGCCTCTAAGCGCATGAATTGCAAGAGCGTTAAAAGAGTCGAGATAAAAGAGTCTTGTATTGTATTGCGGGCCGAGAGGGAGAGCGCGCGCGTGCGACTTTTTTTTACAATGCTACGTGCGGGTGAATTAAAGCGAGCGAAAGAGCGCGCGGAGAGCAAGGAAGAAGGGTGGAGGGTGGGGGGGGGGAAGGGGTTTAATAAAAAGTAGCAGAAGCGATATATACCTTTCGCACTGCCACCACGCTCGCTTGCTCGCGTCGCCATAAATTGAACAAGAGGTAGTTACTTGTCAGAGCCCTCAGTCTACCGTTTCAAAGTCTCTTCCGGAAGAGAGCAAGCAAGCGAGAAAGGGAGAGAGAGAGAAAGAAGAGGCGAGAGTCCATCTAGCTCCCCTTTTTTTACTACCCGGATAAATATCGGGTGGGGGGGGGGGGGGGGGGGACGATTGTTGAACAGAAGGAGTGCGGAATAAAAAGAGCTGCGAGTTCTCGCATCTTAATTTGAGCTCTCTATGACGCACTCGCTTAGTGCGGACGCGCGGACAGCTCAACGCGTGATTTTGACTTTAGGAAGCGAGAGCGCAAACGCGCGAGGAGCTTTTTCGGAGCTCCGGGGAAGAAAGTTTGGAAACGAAATTTACGCGCGCACGCTTTCGTGCAAAGTTCCAAAGTTATAATTTCGACGAGAGGTGGCGTAAATGAAGGCTCTATCGGTTTTTTTTCTCATGTCGGAATAAAATAAAAAATTTTGCTAAAGTTGCGAAGAGAGGAGGTGGCAGAGGGGTATAGCGATGGAAAATATTACGGGAATTTAGTCGCTGACCGCAGCTGTGTAATTTATACATGAAATGAGCCGTGCGTTTGTGTATATTAATGGAAAGATGCGGTATAGTCTCTACTTTGATGCGTACAAGGAAGTTCAATATACTAAGGCGCAGTCATTGGCTTGATTTTATATCTTTGTAAGAGGTCATGCGTGCTTATTTTATTAGTTGCGATAAAATGAATATTTTGGATAACTATTTAGTGCACATATGCGTGTATCGATAGCAACGAAATAGTTTCATAGGGGTTTCCATCAGTCTAAAGTGTCTGATGGTAGTTAAAATTTGATAGCTAAAATTCGGCGTATTTGACTAGATTTCTAAATAGTTTGGGAAACGTTTTAGTTAACAACTGATCCTCAGCTAACTGATAAATAGTTACTCAGATATTGTTGCGTACATTACGCACACATGCACATACCTACTTGTAAACATAGTTGATTGAGTTTTAACAGGATGGTGTATAAACTCAAGCTTTTCCTGTATGTTCATTATTGTAAAAGAAAAATTTTAATTACAAACGGTCCGCGTTGTACCGGCAACTTCGATAAATGAAACAAAAAAAAAATAAACAGCCGAGTAAATCCATATTATCTGTATATATATGTATATATAAATGTTTATTTAAATCTGACAAAACCAGTACGCGAAATAAATATTAATCACGTTTGAATGAAAGCGCGGGCGGGCGCTAGTACGGTTTACATTCGAGCTTTTTCCCCAGAAACGTTAATCGATTTTCAGCGTTTAAAGGCCAAATTGAAATTATTTCCAGAAAAGGCGAAAGCAGAAGCGTGAACGGGCGAGTGCGCATGCGCGAAATCCCGGCTGGAGTAAGCGAAAATTGCCGACTCGCTAATCCCCAGCCCCGATGCGACACGAGATTTTCGCCAAAATTAATACCCCTTTAATTCGCCGTGAAACAGATATAAATCCACAAGCGTGCACGCGCGCGCGCGCGCGCGCTCAGCCTATTATATATCTGCTGGGCTGTGTGTGCGCGAGCGAGCAAGCGAGCGGGCGACTTCAACGTTTTAATTTCGAAGGACAGGGGGTGTAAAACGAGCGCGGACGCGGAAACTCTCTCTCTGCGAGTTTTCGTTATTCTAGACGTAGGGGCTTTGGGTTTTATAACGCTCAAAGAATTGTGCACACGTAATTTAATTATCATTATTATTATTATTATTTAGGTAATTTTTTGCAATATCGTTGCTTAGATTATTTTATAAATATTTTTCATTTATTAAAAACATACTCTCGTGGTAACTGTAAATCAATGCCATCGTGTGAATTTTTCAAAAAGCATACAAGTGCTTGTGCACGTTCAATACTTGACCTACATTTATGACTATCAATGCTATTCAATTTTAAGTTATATTTTTTATTTGATTTATGCGCGAATGAAGCTTATCGGGAAATCCTCGTCTATTTATATGGTTTCGCTTACGCATATTTATCCATTTAATAAATTAACTTGTAGATACAATTACATGTACTTACAAAGACCACGCAATAACTAGTTTTCATGTTAACTGCATTGCTTACCTGAAACAGAAAGAAAATTTAAATGTTAGTTTATAAACATAAACAATATAGATTAATATAAATTTTAGTATATACGTAATAGTTGCTACAAATATTCAAAATAACAATTGAATAAAAATTCTCGACTTATAAATCTAACATTCTTCAAATATGAAATCTTAGTCGTTCCTTGACGTACATCTGATATGAAAATGTCGGCTCTTATAACAATATCGAGCCTGCTATGCAACAGGTGCGATATTATGACCTATAAGTTCATTGAAAACGCATCTATATTTAGACACGCAAAATTGATTTTGGGGCAGTACTTTCGTGGGGTCGAACCTTTGCATTTGACGCACAATAGGTGGCGTTATAATTGCCTGTAATCCAGTTGAGTGGACTATATGCGCTTGCCTACCTTCGGTGCGAACAAAGTTTCTAGCAATAATTAATTAACTAAACCCTGATCGATACATTGATATTCGTGCTAACGGAACGCCTTCGCTCGATTGTACGGCCTAATTGGGCATTAAAGTGGAACCAGTGGAAGGATTTTACGGAATTTTTATTATTTTATATACGCTTAAAGGGAATCCTTCTTTCATAAGCTGTTGATGAGCTCATAATATGCGAATGACAATTTTTGCAATATTAATTTTGCAATATTAATGATATTTTATTATACTTTATATTGATTACTGTCTTTCGTTGATGTTTTATTAATGCGTCAATTAGAATGCAAAAAAATTTTAATACGGAATTATTGATGAAAATGGCTTGTAAAGTTTATATAATGCATAAAATGTAGCATAAAATAGTCTTTATGTAAATATTTGTTGTAATAAAAAATAAAACACGTTGTTGAATATTAAGAAAATTTATGTTTTCCACTGAAAACTGCGTTTGAAATATAATATTCTGTTTTACTTTGTTTTAATACACGAAATGCGCATTTGCATGAACAAATGTAAAATAAAACCATTAAATGTAACTCATAAAACTTAAAGCATTGTATAGTAGCATGAATAAAGCGAGCTAGAATATTTTAATATCGGAGCGGTTTCTGACCCGACCACATCTCAATAATCCCCAAGACACATTCGATATTACCTCTTTTTCCCCTTTCATTCTACCTCTCCACGCCTTGATTCAATGACTTCGATTTAAAAAATAATCCCGTACGCAAAATGCCAGTACAAAGAGGACGAGCATACCAAAGGCGATCTAGTCGGAAGTGAGAGGGAGCATTTGCGTGAAATCGCAGTATTGCTCTTTCGGCTTTCTGATCGCCACCTTTTTCTCTTTCTCTCTGGGCGTCGACACTCCTCGACGATGTCTCGTCTCCTATTCGATCGATTTGGCATATGGAATGACCCAGAAATTCTGGCCCCAAGTGGCAGCGGAGCAGAGCAGTGGAGAAAAAGGGAGAGAGAAACCAAGATGAGAGAAGAGAGATGGTGAAAACTGAAGATGGGAGCGCATTATCGCACGTTTGGGAGAAAGAGAGAGCAAGGGAGCGAATGAGCAAGAGAAAGAAAAAAGAAAGGGAAAGAAAAAAGGGTTAGAGAGCGCGAGCGCAAGAGAAGAAGAGAGGCTGGAAGAGAAGCTGCTGTAGCAGGAAAAGCGAAGCCGTGTGCCAAGAGGGATTAGAATATGCCTTGGTCGTCCGATTGGGATTTATTTCTTTGTCGGATAGACTTACCACCCTTGGTGTGCCTTTGCTCTCTTTCTCTCTCTCTCTCTCTCTCTCTCTCTCACTCTTCTGACCTGTCTTTTTTCTTTCTCTTTTCCTTTACCAATAGAGAAGCAAGCATATGTGTAAAAAGCTAAGACGAAGAGAGACCACTGTGACGGCTAGAAAAAAACTGGAAAAATCGTCCGTAAGTTATATATAGAGTCACCATTTCGCATGGACTTTTTATGCATGTCCGCTAGATTTTCGACTTCATCCTTATCCAGTGGCTGATTCTCTACGGAAAAAAGATGTTAAAGAAGAAGAAAACAATGTGCAAGCAATATGTGAAGGGCCATATTTCTCTGTGACTTTAGGTATTGTATTATTCATATAACAAGATTTTCAAAACAGTTAGAGTACGAGTAATTTTAGAAATTTTGATGTAAAAGCTTTGATGTTGTGTAATTTTCACTTTACATATAGTAAATACACTTAACAAATTGTATTACTAAATTTAATTTACTTTAATATATTATAATACCATATTTCTCTGTGACTTGCCTTTTGTTTGTTTTAACGTAAGAGCGAGGGTTCGTAAGACAAGTTCAGAAATTTCTTTTCTGTGTACATTACAACTACTACCATTAGACAGAATACAAAATAAATGTTTCATTCCATTTTTCTTAGAATTTCAAATGATCGTTGAAAGATACAAGAATTATACTTGGCAAGTATCAATGTTTTCAAAATGACAAAGTACTAGGGAAGAAGATAGTAAACATTCAAAATCCTGAATGGATTATGGAAGAGAATGATCAGATATATTGTTGACTGATATCAGACATACTGTTGAATTTTTCATAAGTTATATTTACAAACATTTTTCATAGAAACAATGCTTTCAATCTTTTTTCATATAAAAATATTAAATATTTTAAATAAAAAATCTATATCAAAATTTCATTGATTGATACACTAAAAATTGATGAAGCTATTTAAATATCGTATACTTTCGAATGCCAAATTTTTTAACAAATTGATTTTAAAAATTTTTATCTATATTTTTTTTCTATTTTTGGTATAAAAAATTGGATTTTGTGACCTAAAATGACCTGAGTCTAGTGGAATCAAACAACATTGTTAAATCTGTATAAGTTCTCAAAATTCTAGATGATCGATTATTTTTCATCATAGTCAAATTTTTTGAATTAATATATACCACAAGAAATCTTCTACATTTTAGATGCATTTTGTCTACATTTCGAATTTTTTCAAACAACTTCTAAAAACAATTTTATTTAATTGATTGTTATAAATAGTTTATTATCAACCTATAGCCACATAAAAATACCTTTGCCATTTCAAGAACGTTCTGAATATCCAAGTCACAAAATGCAGTTCTACTGGTTACCATGGAGACTTTAGATGATTCTTGCAAAAACAATTATATTGTATTATTCATATAACAAGATTTTCAAAACAGGTAGAGTACGAGTAATTTTAGAAATTTTGATGTAAAAGCTTTGATGTTGCGTAATTTTCACTTTACATATACTAAATACACTTAACAAATTGTATTATTAAATTTAATTTACTTTAACATATTATAATAATACTCGGGTTTGCATCTTAAAAATTATAAATACAATTTTTTATTAATTCGCGAGATCGAATCGATTATTTGTCTATTTTTTTATTTGTAAAACTAATGAACGCGACGAGATGTACAGCTTTGGCTTATCTTTTTTTGCAAATTATGGAGAACGACGGACGATGGCTCGACACCTAAGACCCTGGATATCTTGTTATTGAATAGTAGGTAGTAAATCTATATTCTTCTTGGCGGACACCGATTGCTCTTCGTGCTTGGCTTTGCCTTGTTGTCATAGTTCTTGGAATCCTAAGCTTGCAAGTGCGGTTACTTAAATTCGAGGGCGCAAAATTCGAACTTATCGCATTTTCTCGCTTTTTTCTTACATAACTTAGTAATTAAAACCCAGAGATTTACGCAGTCTATGTAGTCTGGTATTCAAACACGTATACTTATTCTTTTACTAAGTCGTCAGTCTTTCGTCTTCAAAGTTACCTTAACATCGATATTCAAAAATTTAATGAAAACTCTATCCGCGCTTATACTTCGTACGGGTGGGTAAAGACTGACATTTTGCAGCGCGAAGTTTTGTTTCGAATCATGGATCGCATTATGCACGACGGGATGTTGCATATTGTTGGGAAGTCGATGACGAGGTCGGCAAGTATACAACGATTAGAGTTGCGGGAAGATGGATGATAAGGAGAATATTATCTTGCATCGGCGTATGCGATAACATTAATGATGGACGTGAGGGATAAGTTACTCAGGGGTAAGCATCAAGGAAATTCTGTTAGAGTGTGTAAGAGTTTAACAACATCGAAAATTGGATAGAGGTAAAAGATTTTATGATTCTAAAATACAAGAAAAGAAATAATTTGTCATTCTGACACTCTGAAAACTAAAGTTTTATCTGATTGTTTTATATTAACAGACTCAAGGCTATGTATATATTCACATCATTTCCTTAATTATTACTTTTTCGAACTGATATATAAATTAATAACATTTCTCCAATAATACATTCTTCTTTTTTAGAACTAAAAACTAAATACTATGTATTTATTACAATGATATGTGAAAAATATAAGTTAAACGAAATATCAAAGACAAACTTGATATGTAGCTTCTGAAGGTTTTGCGATTTTTCAAATTCCACAATAACTTTTCAATAGATTAGTTCGAAATTGGGCGTGAAGTTATAGATAACGTCTTTGTCTGTCAATTCTTGTTAAATATTAAGGTTGCTTCGATAGAAGTCCCTGCCGATGTAAGATATCCCCTTACTTAATACAGAGTTCTTAGAATCCCCTTAATAAATTGCAAGAAAAGAGACTTCGTCAGACCTTTCGCCCCTGTAATTCTCCACTGAGGTAAGAAAAAAAACACATCTTGTCCTCTTTGAAGAGGGACATATTAAAACATCAAGGACTTGGAAAGGATTTATTGCCACATAAAGGAGATTTATTCAATCTCCAGAGTCAATATATATTCTTTTAATCTAAAAATAACGTATTCTTCGTACTGAATCTAAAACGACAAAGTTTTATCCTCGATAAAGGTCGAAGAAACAATTCCTTTACTATCGAGGTGATACATTATTGACACTTTATTTATTAAGTATTCGTTTCTATAAAGAAGGAAGTAAGACACATTCATCGAGTATTGAACTCGCACTGCTGGAAATAACCAACGAATCCATTTTTACACCCTCTCTAACTTCCTATTCCTAACGAACGGACACGTGCGGATCCACTCAAGAACTTACAAATCTTATCCGAAATCTCTCTCTTTCTCTCTTTCCCTCTCTCCTCAAGTTTCTTTTCTCCGCCCAAGGCTTCCGCAGACAAATAGCGGACAGGAGTCGCGTAAGGCGGGAACCCGCGAGAACCATCGTTGTCCGCGAAATTCCGTTCACTTCCCTCCTTCGTGCCCCCCTCTCCTCTATACCTGTGTCCTCGGTACAGACTTTCACCGATCGCATCGACGACTATAGTGATATGTATATATCTATACAACGCCGGTAACCGCAGAAAGGAAAGATACACTCGCTGTCTCATCTCGCCCCCCCAGCCTCGCAACTTCGTCGACGAACATACAGGATGGCTTTTAAAGAATTTCGTTTAAGCTGTATCGGTACGGAGAGGGAGGGGGAAGAGGGAGGAAAAGATGCGACTCAAAGACGATCTTTTCCGTTCGAGATAAGCTATACGACGACGAGAGAAATAGAAAACTGTTATAGAAAGAGAGATAGAGAGAGAGAGAGAGAGAGATGCTTTGGCAGTTTTTCGTCTTCTTCGGCCTTTTGAGAAGACACGGAGAGGACGCAGTGAGGATAGCCGCGACGGGTACGCTTCTGAGCTCGTCGTAACACCTCGTCAAATATTTGCGCCGAATCTTGAAGAGCGGAGCCCCGACTTATTACGCGACAGCTCCGACGCGCGTTCTCGGGGCTCCTTCTCACCACTTATTTGACTTAGTTTTTGCGTGAAGAGGGGAAACATGGATATGTCGTACAAGGGAATATTTATTTGGGTGTTTGGCTTACTGTGCACAGCACAGATGGATAAATAATTGTTAAGGATATCCGCCTACTTGTGTGAGTATAAGCTTATAGTTAATAACCGTTATTGATAAGACCGTTTATTGATCGTGCAGAGAAGCTGTGTTATAAAATATATTACTTTTGATGTCGGGATAAAATCATTTGAAGAAGTTGAAAATAAAGATACATTCAACTTATACCTTTAATAAATTCTATTGCAAAAAGGTTTTTAATAATTATTATTACGTGTAAATACTTTTTTCCCGAAATATTTATACGAATAAAAAGAAACATACATTAATGCTGATTCAAAAAAAAGTAGTGCCTGCTTGCATAAATGAAAACTGTAAAATGCACTGTATTACATTATTCTCTTTTAGAGAGTAATAATTAAACGACCGCCGGTACTACAGCTCAACTTTTGAGAGTGATGAAAACCGTCATCTTGAAAAGAGAAAAAAAGTATGAAGTATAAGTTGAAGCTCAAAAAATTTACTTCATTTTTCCCTTTGCGTCGCTTTTTCTCCTCTCCCCGCATCTCTCTACCTGTCTCTTTTGCCTGAGCGCGGGTATGCACTTGAGCAGTTTCAAGCGTTGTTCAATTTGTTTTTTATCCGTCATTACTTTTAAAACGAAACGTTTCCTCATTTCAAAACCATACATTCCTAGGTGTGATAAATTAAAAGACACGATTATTTCGATAATTGCATTGAACATTTTCAAGTATCTGCTTTGACATTTGTTCTCTCACCAGAATGATATTTCAAAGAGTTATATCTATGTTATAAATGCAGCTGATACCTCAATATGATTTCAAAAAGTTTAGAGTACAATGCTACTTGGCCGATATCAACAATAGTGTTTTAAATTTAATCTACAAACGGCCAACCGAAGTAAGTATAATGAAACAAAAGCAAAACAAAAAAAAAACAATTAATTTTTCATAAAATTTGTGCAACAATGCGGTTACCAAAAACTGCCTCCGAAAACTCGATAAATCCCCATCGTTTCCCTAAGCGCAAACAGTATATATTCGCAACGCATGAGCGGGCTTAACAAACTCGGGATATTGCTAAACTTACTGGAAACAATGTAAGCATTGGATGCCCAGAGAGTGCGAACGTTATTGATACTTTTAATTTTTCGCAATATATACATATAAACACGCAATTACGACTCAGTGCCGCTTATAAAAGCCACTTTTATTCACGTGCGCCGCCGGTTCTGACAAGAATAAATAATCGAGGGAAAAACGCGCGTCGGAAGTGGATAAGTGTCGAAAGCGATATTTTTAAAAAGCAATTCATCGGCAATATTGTTTCGGCGTATTCAATGAAAATCCGCTCTCGGCTGCGCTCTTTTACCTCCCGCGCCGTTATATTAGCTCCGCTGTCGAACGACGTATATATACGTATATATGCATGAGGTACCTACGTATATATACATGTATGCGTGTGTACACATTTACATGTATATACACGAGGATACCGACGACGATGACGACGTCGGCGACCAGTCGCGCATGCAAAATTCGAGCGAATCGAACGATTATTTTACGAGTGAGGGAGAGAGAGAGAAAGACTGGCACGTGCGACTGCTGTTGACTGTGTTGTGGGCTCGGAAACGCGTTGCGTTTGGCAAAAATTATAATTAATTAATAATTTATAGCGTTCGAGCGCCACTATAGCGCGTGATTAGTTGTCGAGCGCACGCTTTTCCTGATAATGATCGGCCCTGCCAATAACACTCGGCTCGCCGTCGGATGTACTCTTCATCCCCCCCTATATCTCTCTCTCTCTCTACCTCATCCCTCTTCTACATCTACCCCGTCCTCGTTTCATCGGGAAATACAAAAACACGAGGGCGCACTCGCGCCAAATGAAATGTTTCGCGTCTGTCTTTCGCGTATATGCGCGCTGGGTAAAATTGCGAATACCCCGCGCATAGCCCGTGGCATTTACGAGACGAAAGTGGACGAAAATGTATATATATATATACATATATCGCGCGGCAGACTGATAAAGCTCATTAATCATTGGAAGCTACTGTGGCTCTCGGATAAATGCGAGCGCGCGCGCGTGCACAGATGAGAGAGCAGAACTGCTGTATATATATACGCGCGTGTAACGGCGCGAGATTTTATGAGGCGCGCGCGCGCGCGAATGAGCTGATTTTGGATTTCCAGTTGGCCGACTGTGCGCGTCGCGCATATTTGGTCAGCGCGACGGCTATATACATATACGCAGTGGTGGTGAAACTGTACGCAAGGGGGGATATGGATCTCTTCGTGTGGTTCGTATTTTGTATTAGATTTGGATTTTTTTTGCGTCGCGCGCAGCTATATCGGATGCGGTTTTCCATATACGTTATTGTCTTTTTTGTCGTAATTTTTATGGACGTGAGTGATGGCGAGAGATAGTGATACGTGGAGAATGGAACGTTTCACTTTTTATTGATATTACCACTTTGTAATTTGAAGATTATTGTCGAGTGTATAGGTGTAACTTGGAAATAAATCAATAGGTATAATCTTGATCCAAGTGTCTGATTTATTAATTTCGTTAATTTTTTTAAATCATGTTGAATATAGAAGAGAAAAAGCATCTTTTTTCAACAAAATATCGTATTACTGCCATTAGATAGTTTAAATTTAAAAAAAAAAAGAAATAAACATATTGAACTCAGCTACGAATAGTGAGTTTTTTTCGGACCAGAAATCCATTTGCGAAATCATATGAAACTACGTTTCTAATGTTATAGATACTCTTGTTATCGGTTCAAATGTATATTGTTTCAAAGGATGTACTCATATAAAGAAGTAGTTTATTATTGATTCATTGATTAAAATAATTTGAATATTTATAATTATAATCGAGATAATTTATTATATAATTTAAAAAACAGATTATCAATTTTTAATCATATTTGTTTCCCAAATCTGTTAAATTCATAAGGCTATATGTATTGAGTGTCAACATTATCAATGTTTGACATTATATCATCTGTTATAGTCGGGATGAACATTTCGAGAATATAACGCAAACAAAAATCGTATTTAACTTCGCATTATTGTGCATAAAATGAGATTAATCTCATTGAGCTGTTTTATTTTTTTTAAGAATTCTAATTAATTTAAAACAGAAAAAACCTAGCCTCTTGAGTGTAATTTGGTCTGTAAAAGCGAACGAGATACGCGCGTGCACTCATCACTTTAAATCAATCTCTCTCTCTCTCTCGCTCACTTGCTCGTTCGCTGCTAACAACCAACAAATTTATAATTATTTAATTAACCAGCTATCGCTAGCTGAATAAATTTTGCTCTCGTTGAAGTAGCGAAAAAAACTACGGGAAAACACTCGTCGATGAATGCAAATCGCAGCTGTTGCCCAACGTAGTAATATATATATATATATAAATGCATACCGGCGAGCACGGAAAAGCAGACATTCAATATATATATATACACACACACACACACACAGACGTTAGCCCTCCACTCGTTCGTACGGTGAAAAGACGCCGTGCGCGCACCGGCCATATACGCATATCGATAACGTCGAGTACTTCCCTTTTAATTCGCGCCGCCATTAAAGCAAAAAAGCTGCTCTCGCGTTATACTTCCGCCGGCGGCGCTTTATCTCGCGAACAATTTCAGAAGAGCCAGCGCTTAGATGAAGTTAAAGAGAGAGAGAGCGAGAAAGAGAGAGAAAGAGAGAGGAGGGAGAGGAAAGAGAACGGGCGAACAAATAAAAGAGGTAGGGAATCGAGGGGGAAATAGCTTAATTCGAGGAAAAAGGGGCAGCGGTAGAGAGAGGGAGAGAAAAAGAAAGATGGAGAAAGAGAGAGAGAGAGAGAGAGAGAACGAGAGCTTGCTAACTCCGCGGCGAATAATACGCGCCATATAAATCAGGCGCATTTTAGGTGTGCGGGAGGCCACGTCCAGTCTCTTTCTCTCTCTCTCTCACTCCCCCTCTCTTTCTCTATATCCTCTAGTGGGTTCAGCACATCTAACAGGGAGGGGGAGGCCGCATAAAGCCGGCACTTTTATCGCGAGCTAGTAGAATATACCTGCCCCACTGCTGCTCTAAAGCGTGGCAGAGACGAAGAAGAGGTGTATATATATATAGAAGTAGATGAACGCGCAGTGCGCTAACCCCCCCAGATCTAACGGGGAAAAAGTGAGATACACGATGTGCCGGTGCAGATATTATATCGATTCAAAATGCGCAGAAATGGAAATTTTCCATTCGCGATGAATACGCATAGAAGAGAAAAGCCCGCGGGGGCGCCACACAAGCGCTCAATATATATACTGTTCATCTTTGTCTGCGCACGCGTGCGTGTTTTCTCCTGTTTGGCAAAAGTGTAGATGGAACACTTGCATTCTCTCTCTCTCTTTTCCTCTCTCAAAACGATACTCGCAAACGTACAGGAACTGCTGCCACGTCCGCGAGCTTGCCAAGCGGCAACTAGCACTATGGGTATTACGAGTCGTGTTTGCGCGCGTATATACGCGAGGAATAGAGGGATTGAACGCGGTTGCGCGATTCCGAACAGTTTTGCGGGATTCGAATTAAAAGTTTGGCTGTTTCGACGGGAGAGAGCGAGTGAGATAAACAGAGAAAAAGTAAAAAAAAAAAGAAGAGAATGGGAGTTGGTGATGCGCTCTGTGGAAGAGAGGGAGTATGTGGTCTGCAATTGGGACGAGAGTCTGGCTGTTTTGGATGGGCCCTAAGTGTATTACATCTGCATAATTATACGCGTTAAATAGCTTGTAAATGTAGGTTATAATGGGTATTTTACATAATTCTTTCTTTGTTCAAAGTTTTAAAACCATTTAAATTCTTTCCGTACCTCGCAAATTTTATACTACAAGCGCAAAGTTATAAAGCTCTGAAGTATTATCAAAGAGGAAAATCAAAATAGTGCATAATTACTTTACAAGTATTTGCATTGCACACTACTGTTTCAGTCAGTTAAATGAATTATTTGTATGTAGTATTCAGCAACAACAATTTTCGTGCAGTAAATTATAAAATCTATTATGGCGGTTCGAAATTTGGAATTTTTTCTTTTTATTTTTTACAGTCTGATTGCGTAAATGCAAAATATATTTGAAACAGAATTGAAAAAAGTCAGTAGAAATCAGTACGATTTTATAAATATTTATACAAGAAAAAAAATGTAATTTAAAACAAAAAAAGAGCTTTTCCAATGTATGTATGTACTATATTTTCTGAATAAACATAAAGGTATAATGTTTTACATTGAAATTTATTAATATTAAATTTATTCAGATAATATATATTAAATCATAATTTATTCAATTGATAAGGCTATTTGTTATTCGTTAATAACAATATGGAAACAATAGAATAACAATAAAAGAATACCTGCACATACATACATATATCCACATACACTTGTACAATCATACACAAAAATTGTTGATGCAAGCCGGCAATATTTAAATGAAATCAAAGAAATCATTATCGATTCAATTACCCAACTGAATAATTACACATAAAACTCGTCGAAGAAAATTTCGAAGAACGGCCTCTTTGTATAATACGTAAGCTTCGACCTCAAGAGCAGATCGTGCCTCGAAAATCGTCAATTTCCAACTCTTCGAAAGAAGAAGCAGGAAGAAAAGTGCGCGCTTGCGTGACGTTGCTCGCGTGGAACGACAAAACTTTTTAATAAGAAAAGCTTCGAGGCGCCTCGCACGCCTCCCCAATTAGCATATACCCATCCCGAAAACTTGGCCTGCACAGGATTATAAATTGAATAGCCAGTGCCGCCCGTTCGACTTTTTCCTCTATATA
>JAWWEQ010045664.1:0-16798 GCA_035583055.1 Torymus tubicola | reverse complement strand
GGGAATCGAACCTGAGCCCTGAGCGATGTTTGTTTTGGGAAGCAAGCGCCTTGCCGCCTGAGCCAAACACCGCTCTGGTGTTATTATTTTTTTATTTTGTTTTTGAAGATGTATAATATAATCTTCTATTTTAATTTTGATTTGTATGTGATATATCGAGAAATTTCGAAAATTAATATCATAATTGGATTAATTTTTATGCCAAGCTACTACAGTCTTTTAGTTTTTAAATTCATTCATGCATGTGGATTAAATTTTTTTATTTGTTCTACGAATGTTGGCCTACACGCGGTTTAACATGCTCTTGAAAATATTGATCACAATGGCTCATTTCTAGACCTTCTTTATTAAAGGACATATCATCGGTGATGCTTCAGAGAGACACTTCAATCTTCTTATTTTGGTACATTACGGCACTCGCTACGCTCGGGCGCTAATCTTAAACCGTGCAATAGTTACTTAAGGCACAAGTATCGTACAGAATTTTATAGCACGGTCTGCCTAAGCCCGCCGAACAGGCCACGGATAGGTGTGACTTAAGCGTGGGCTTAGGCCACACCGTGCCATAAAACATTTTTATACTAATGTAACCTCAAAATTACAACGTTGGTATGATTTTTCAGCGCTCGTTGTACAAAATACTGTTCGAAACTCGTACGAAAGTTGATTATTTTGCCCATGTGACTTTTTGCACGAGCGAAATGAAAGACCCCATGTCGAAATGCATTATAACACCTGCGTGATAGGTAAATATTTTTGTTTATCAATTGCATAATAAACCACACTTTTAAATAATAAAGTCTTTAAATTTTTCTACTTAAAGCGACATTTACAGTTGATGAGTTTTAAATAATTAATTGTAAACAGATTATGCTTCTTGATAAAGGGGGGTAATCTCTTAAATCATTATATAACCACTCCCACAATGAAATAAGCTTTCAATATTAAAATCTAATCAAAATTAAACAAATTTTTATAATTATTTTCCCCTCCACACTTACCTAACTCAGAAAGATTAACATTTTCACTTCCAAATTAATTCATTGTTCTATGAATACATTCTTAATCACGATAATAACAGACTTTAGTCTTATTAAATTAACACCAATACAATATTGAGTTTACACATTAGAATTCATTAACTCGTTGTTGTATTATACACTTACAGTGTATTGGTATCTCTCTTTTTTCATTGTTAGTAGGACACCTCACATAAAATACATACAAATAGTACCTTACAATCGATATTTTTTTCATAAAAATAATTTAAACATATAATAGTTTTCCATTTATATTCAATATTTGTTTTCTTACATACACTTTATTAACAAAAATTGTAACTTCCCAAGCTCCTTTTTACACTTGTACACTTGACGAATTTTCTAATTTTACAGAAGTTAATTTGTATTCATTGCATTTGCTACTTCTGATAATTTCATAATTTAAGTATTATTCGTTGTATTTCCTATATATTTATTAGTAAAAGTGTTTTATGAATCTTGAACTTGGTTCTATTCCATTGGGGCTATATTCACTTATGCCGATTAGATGGAAGAAAAAACATACAATACTAAATTGCCAAGCTCGAAACGTCACGCATTCATGTGGAAAATTTCACAATGAATTATTATCGATTTTCACCATCTCTTTTCGGCTAAAGCGGCGTAACTACCTTAAAAGCTCCGTAGAAAGATCGGTATCTATAAAAATAATTGTTTCGTCATTACAGCTATTTGAGCTTTTAATCAACGGTTCACGTATTAAAAATGTTTGACTCATGTTTACAAAGAATTCCGTATCTCTTCATATTCAAGGGTTAATATGGTCACTTCCGTTAACATTACACGTGCTGTTATAGTTTTCTTGTACTAATGTATTAAATAACAAACAAAAAATGAAATTCTTATGTACGCACTTATATTACATCTTTTTGTTTAAATTTTTCAAACTGCAAAGTATACAAGCCACGCTGAAAAATGGATTGCACATGCTTATAAGCAACAAGAATGAAGTAGCTGACCAAGCCGTAAGTAATATAACAAACTTCACAGATCTGTAATCGCTGAATCATTCTACTAAAAAACTTTTCCTAGGTCACAATAATCCAGCAATGTTTCAATGACATATCTGAAGGCGTCGTAGTATCAACAGACACTGCCAATCCATACGACCATCACTATTATGTCTTAAAAATCTTGCACTCGTCTATTCGACACGTAAGCCTGGTTGGTCTTCATCCAAGTAACCCCCATTTATCTTCAAAACCTGACCACACAATCGCTTATCCAGCAAGTAACTTCATCCTCTTGTCTTCCTCGAGAACGCGCGAGTACGAACTTCTGCGTAGCATTCGCGAGTCAGCATGGTGGAACCACGAGGGAATCTTCCTCGTTGTCACTACAAGTTGTGACAGAGCTGCAAGTACGTTGCACATGCTTTGGACATTCAACGTTCTTTCGGGAATGTTGCTGTGTCATGATGAGAATACCGTGGGGATGAGATTGTACGTCTCGAATCCCTTCTCACGGCATGCACCTGAATTCTGGAAGATGGTGGAAAACAGTGTTAACGATGGAAGTGAACATCCTTGGACGCTGTTCGAGCATGCACTTATAAATGAGGATTATTTGCACTGTGAGTTTGCGGATTTTCGTAATTACATAAATTTTCTGTTGTATTAAAAATGATCACTCTTAACAGTGATGTCCTTATGAACATCTTAATGTTCATAAGCAGAGTTATCAATACCATATTTTTCAAACGAAGGTACACGAAAATGCTCATGAAACGTCTCAAAAAGTTTTCCGAGTATAATATTTATATTTATTTGTACAGTTTAAAAGTTTTTTCAAATAAATTTGTTGAAATTTTTCATTTATGAGTTGATAAAACTGAGTTCATTTTTTGGCACTTACTTATTGAATCTATTTTTGTATAAATTTTAGTTGCAGAAAATCATTGTCGATACAATTGTCTTAAAGATTCCTTTTTATCAGTGACAAGTTCGAAAAGATTCCAATTCAGAATTCGTTTAAAAAGTTCGACTCATGAATAAGTCATTTTGATTCAATATTAGATGATGTATATAAAGGAAAAAAATTTCGTATTTCGATTTCGAGTTAATATCTTGATTCGTTCAATCGAATAATTATAATAACAACATTCACAATTCTGTTCATAGTATAGCGATTCTTAAGAAAACTAAATATATTCTTTTTTAAACCAGCCTCACGAATCTGTGAAAACCTAAAGTTTCTGAAAACGACGAACTTGCACGGCTACCCGGTGCGCATTGGTGTGACTCTCAATGAGATCGTTCTCTTAAAATCCAACGGCAACGGCAACGTCAATGTGAACAATGTCATCGGTGAGGCTGGCGATATCGCGCGTACTTTATGGGTTCACCTCAACGCCACAACAAGTCTTCACTTCTACGGTGACTTCCGCTACGGCGATCAGATAAAAAGCCATGGAATTTTCGAGGACTTGAACAATAATAAAATAGACTACGGCATAAACATGATGTTCTTACGCCATATCTGGAAACGACAAACGTATCCATTTGATGAGTCTGGTATATGTGCGGTAGCCAAGATGGAAAGGATCAATGTAACAGAAAAATTCCTGGTAGTCTTCAATTTTCACTCGTGGTTCGCAATTGCAGGTCTGTGTCTCATGGCATTGCTTATATTAAAATTTCTAGTGATTAAGAAGAGCTGGCAAATTTGTAGTTTAGAGGTCGCCCGAGTGGTGATGGGTATGTCGAGCCTCAGTCAACCCCACAGCACTAAGAAGTTCTTTGTGATCTTTTTGTTTTCAACTATGTTCGCCAACTTCTTTCTACAATATCTCGTCAACTCGCTGTACATGTTACCCAACTTCGACACGGTAATCGACACTCTGGACGACCTCGTCGATTCGAAGTTACCCGTTTACGGCTATCCGAACTACAAGGAGTTCTTTACTACTTACGGCGACCTGTCCCATCGCTATCGAGACAACGAGCACGTACGTGATTGCTTGGCACGATTACGACGTGGCGAAAATATCGTATGCACGTATATGTGTAAACTACACAACGTTACCAATACCAGACTCATTCGTGTAGCCAAACAGAGAATGAAGAATCTCTACATTACGTTCATGATTAGAGAGGACTGGCCATTGGTGAATAGAGTTAACAAGGTGCTTGCGAAAATGTCAGAGGCTGGATTGTTCAGATTATTTAGAAATAGAGATGTACAGAGGTACCAAAAGTATGCTAAGAAGAGACGTAAGTGGAAGAGCGTAAATTTAAGAACCGCCTCGCCAACATTTCTCGCGTTCGCCTGGAGTTTAGCTTTCGCTACGTGCGTGTTCCTTATAGAGATCGGCGTTTGTAAGGGCACGAGGATTGTAAGAAGATTCTTTTCTAGTTCATTGTGATGTGGTTGATATACAGGACATAGTATCTGTGATAGGAAGTTTATAGAAGAAATATAAACAAGTTTATTTTGTATAATTAGGGCAGATAACAAGAGCTCTGTACGCTTTAAGCAAGTACCCTCGGTATGTAGCTAGTCAGTTGAGAAAACGCGTCGACTTGTCATTGACTGGCACAGTAACAGTCGTAAGTTTGGCAGTGTAGTATACTATATTATATGCTTATATGATTCTAACCTAATTTAATACTTTAATAAAACGTGCGTTATTCGAAAAGGAGGCTCTGAATGATAACTTTGAAAGCAGATATGAACTGGAATAAATTTTTGTATATCTTAGAATTTTCTCAGAATTATTTCATTTCGCAATGTTTTTATATCCTATATAAAAAAGAGATGGACTAGAGATTTGTCACCTCTAATGATTGCGATTGGTCGATTTGAAATGAACACGTAAAATTTGATTAGCCCACGATTGGGCGCGCACAGTGCACACTGACACTGCTAGTACTACAAAAGGTACATTTGTGTAGTTTAATACAGCAGTCACCCAAATATCAAACGATTTTCATTTCAAATTCTATTACCGAGGGTACTCCCTTAAAAAGTTAAAAAGTTGTGCGGTAGTACAATTAGCCGTTTTAATTGAAGAAACGCGACTAAATAGTTCGAAAATTTATTGGTTCTGCTTTTCTGTATTACAAATAAGTTGTTCGACCATTTATAATTGTAATGTTTTGACATATGTTAAACTAATTTAATAATTTTTTCTTCTTAAAATAATGAACAATAATTTTTGTTTTGTGTTTTTTTAATTGGTTTTTGAAGTAAAAATTTGAAAAAATGTTCCATCTTAATGCATAAATAAATTTATGTGCTGGGACTGTTTGTCCCACTCTATTGAATATAAAAACTTTTGCTTCCTCATAGAGGAAGCTTTGTAACAGTGAAAAAAATTTTCGAAAAAAAAATGTTCAGAAACATGTTTTAAGGTGATATATGTATATATTATTTGATTTTGATAATTTTTGTTTTCGTGTCTGTGTGTATGTATGTGTGTGTATATTTCAACTGTTCATATCTTCGAAACGAATCAACCGATTTTCGTTCGGTAAAGCTTATTGTCTTCGTCTCGCGGGAAAATAAAAATACCCTGATGGATTTGAGTTTTTATTGATTTTCTTTTGTTTTATAACCTAAAAACGATTTTGAATTTTTAGTTTTTTCGATTTTTTCATATCTTACAGCCATTATTACATAAAATAATAAACTTCTCTTGAAAGGTATTTAAATTACCTATATTTTCTTTTTTTTAAATTTAAAATATCTTCACTCTGTCATTTGTTATTAATGCAAACTTTTTTATATTTCAAAAATGAATATCTTGAAAAATATTTTATTTCTGGACTTGAAATGTTACGGAGTAACACTTATAAGTATGCGCGAGTGCGAAAAGAAAGAGTGCATGTATGCTGTCAGGCACGTTCGAAAAAAAAAAATGACTGCGCGTTACCATGACATTGATACGTCTAGTTTGTGAAAAAAAGAGCCAGTCTCTCGTGCGACGTTTACGAAAACACACGTCCGATCGCCTTCTTGGCATACCGCTTTTATAGCAATCCGCCTTCCTGGCATACCGCTTTTGCGGCAATCCGCCTTCTTGGCAACGCCTTCGTGGCTTAAAACAACGCCATAGTGCCATTAAACCTAACTAAAAAATTGTAATCGGCGTTACTCGTTATCTTGCGTTTGTATTTTATGTGCTCATCGATAAAAATTGTGCATGTTCGTTCGTTAAAAATAAAATGGATTTTTTATGCCATTCTTCGGCTTTTTCCCATAAAATAGTGTTCTATAATTGATTGATCCTTCTCTAAAATAACTTAATGTGTCGATGCCACCTAAGGTATGATCGTTAAATTTTCAACACAATTCGTGAAATTTTAACCAGTTATTACACTAATTGAAGGCGATATGTGGTTAAAAGTTCAAGAGATTTAGAAAATAAAGTATAACATTTTAAATATTGGAAGCAAAAATTAATTAAAGGAATAATTAAATAAATTTTGAGGAAGCTAAGTGCCAAGGAATTGGCAGCATATTTTTTTAAAAATTTGTAAATATTTTAGCTTGTAAAAATGCATTTAAATGATATCAATCAATGAAACTTAACTTAGTAATCTATAGATAAAAAAACATTTAAAATATTTAATATATTTACTATTGTAGCACAACTTAATACCTTTAGCACATTGAAAAATTAAATATACTATATATTAAATAAATTATTCATATTTATTATTTGTATAAATGTGCGTGCGTGCGTGCTGTGTGCTAGCATACGAAAAAATTCTTGTATGAATGATTAAAATCTTTTCTTGAAATGTATTTTAAACAAACAATATTATTGCTGATGTATATGAACAATTTCTGGTACAAGGAAATTAATTACTGTCATGGTATCAAAAATTAACATAAGGGAAATCGTGAGATTGAGGAAGTCACGTGTCAAGCACGTGAACAAATAATATTTTTTTCTGCAGTTATTTAAAATTATTCAACACAGAAAAATATAGTATATTAGTAATATAGTACGTAATTAAACTATAAAAATATATTATGCAAAATATTAAAAATAATTTTGAACTTTTTCATAATAAGAGGGTATACGTAGAATAAATAACTAAATGACACAAAATTATTTAAAATTACTTAATTATGCTAGTAAAAATTTTGCATGAATTATTAGAGAATGTCAAACCATTTCAAACAAAAAGGTAGAAAGAAAGATCCAATATATTAAACTTACTTTTCGCCGGAGTAATACAATAAAAGAATAGATGATCACTTTATCTAGTTTTTATTTAATATTGTTTTTTATACCGTACATGCAAGCAATAATAACACATAAAATAAATGATTTTCAAAACAACAATAAACTTTCAAAACTGACGGTATATTTTTCACATGACATTTAATGTATTAAGTCAATTTCTGAAGTAATAATTAAAATATTATATTAAAAAAATTTCAGTTTATGATTATACAAAATTGTTTTATCAATAAGCCAGGAAAAATAGTATTATCTGGAAATTGGACTGACGACGATATTTTTCTCCTGCAAAATTCATTTCGGATTACATCTCTATACTTGGTAGGGTCACATGAAACCGATATTTTCGAACGTCATAAGCGACTGAAAAATATTTTCGAAATAACTGAGGCGGTTATGAAAGTAAAAAAGTATCCAGCTGCTACTTCTGTTCTCGTTGTTTCTTCGGAAACCATTTTAGTATCCAGTTTGTACGTACTGCGCAATTCAACTCTTTGGAATTACCAGGGATTTTTTATTATAGTCGATAAAAATGCTACAAGTAGATGTGAATCAGCCGATCAATTTTTACACACAGTTTGGTCTTTCAATATTTTACGAGTTGTGCTACTGTGTCAGAGTGCAATTAATGAGATACAGATCTTCACGTTTAATCCTTACAATAGACTGGCTCCAAATTTTTGGAACCGGAGTTCTAAGGGGGGCATACATAATAATCGTCAATGGACGTTGTTCATGAGATTCATAAATCTCAAAGATGAATTTTTGGGTAAAAATACTTTACTTATTATTCGATGCTTTATTGTACAAAATTAACTTATTCATTCATTTTTACATAGATATGTCCGCCTGTCAAAGTATGGACTTCGACAAAACCACAAACTTACGAGGTCACAACATTCGTATAGGTCTGTGTTGCCAAGAAGATATTTTACGATGTGATTTGACAAAGTCAGGATTCGAAAAATTTTCCCGTATCGATGGAGAAATTCAGCGAGCCATCTGGGAATCACTAAACGTCACGGCGACCTTCAAGTATTATTCAAACCTTGACTTCATGGACAATGATGGTCGTCCTCAGGGCTCGCTGCAAGATATTGTAATGAGGGACATAGATTTTGAGATTAATCACCGACTCCAGCGCAACTTCTGGAAACTACAAACGTATTCATACGAAACGACCGATATCTGCATAGTATCTCCTAGATTACAAATGCGGCCTTTACAAAAGATCTTTCACAGTTTCACTTTCAACTCAGCTTTAGCAATGCCAGCTATGTGTCTTATATTAATGCTCGTTTTAAAATACGTTCTTAGATCCGGGAGCATGACGACGGCTGGACTGGAACTAGTCCGCGTCCTTGTTGGAGCCCGTACAATCCGACAACCTTATGCTTCATCACAGAAGATCTTTTTTCTCAATGTGATATTGTTGATGGCTTTAGTGAATTCGTATTTCCTAACACGATTGGAATCCTACCACATGGCGCCGGATAGCGTCCCAGTGGTGAACAGTAGGATCGACTTGATTCAATCAGATTTAAGGGTTTATGGACCCACTGGTCTCAGACAATTCATCATTCATCCAGAGCTTCAGAAACGCTATGAGATTAGTGAGCTTGACAAGTGCGTAGAACGTATTGCTGCCTATGAAAAGATAGCTTGTGTACAAGAATGTTCAAGGCTGGGGTACAGCGTTAACGAAGGATCATCTGTACACGTAGCGAAGGGTAAACTAAGGCAGCTTTTTCTTGTTTTCGTAATGAAGGAGGACTGGCCATTGCGTGCAAGACTGGATAAAATTCTGAGGAAGATCGGCGAGGCTGGGATCATAGGGAATCTGAAGAAAAGAGAGAAAAGGCATTTCTTGATAAATCAGAGAAATCACTTAAAGAACAGCACCGTAGGCAAGATGACTTTAGAGCACGTTGGTTTCTTTTTTATCATTATGGGGATTCTATTTGGTTTCACCATTATTTTATTTTTAATAGAAATTTTGTTGCATAGTATCACAAAGCTGAAGAATTGATAGTATTCAATTAGGCATTGACGTAAGTTGTTATGAACATGTTAGAAGTTTAATCACAATTTGAAGTTTACATACATCACTATAAAACATTACCCTTTTCTTTTGACTTTATTTATGGCTTTGAAAGAAATAAAATTATTGTAACAATATTAGTTCATTACTATATATTTTACCTTGAAACAATAAAATTTAATGATTCTCAGTTTTTCAATACAAATACAAACAGTATTTTTCGAGATGATGTGTATTAAGTTTAATTTAGCGTATGCTTTTTTAGTAATCTGTTTTTTAGTATAACTATTGAAAATACTCTTTTTTCATAAACAGATTGAAAAAATAGAATTAAAATAATTTGTGTGATTGATTAATCTCTTGCTTTGTTTATTTTATTCAAAATCCTTTCCGGTTAGTGATATACACAGTTCAGTGATTTGTTTTTTCTCGGTAATAAATTTCTAGTTGGAAATCTTTACTAGAACAAGACTTTGGAATATGCGTTTATATGCAGAAAAATTCAGAAAACCGCAATATTTTTCAATAATAATGTATTTAAATTCCTGAGACCTCAACATATCCCTAAAATGTTTTTAGCAAAACTTAAGTTTAAAAATTTAAATTTTTACTATTACTAAGCTTCCTCTATGAGAAAGCAAAATTATTACGTTAAAAAATTATATTAAATTATCATATTAGATTGTTCGCTTTGAATCTTCCCCATTAGGTTGAAACATTGTTAGAAAGCATGTATTAAACAATTGTTTATACAACATGGGTATGTTTTACTTCCTCTTTTTATTTCGTTCTTAATTATACAAAATATTTATATATGTAGTCTTATGCGAAAATTTATAATCTACAGAATCCATCAAACCAATCAAGCTTTAAAGGCTATACAAATTTTACACTAACAAGAAACTAGCAAGAAAACCACTATATATTATCAACATAAGTAAAGTAATGCATTTACGTAAATAGTTATAAAAGAATTACAAAATAATTCTGACAAGAATAGTATTTAATTTGATTACCCCTAGCGCGAAATTTTTGTATTTTTCTACAAGTATTATTAAAAAAATCTAACAAATAAATATATCAAATTATAATATAAAAAAAATTAAAAACCTTTCGTGAATGGTCAGTGTTTCAAATTAAAGTACTTTTAGAATAAAATTATTCTAAAAAAAACTTTAGTAGAAAATAGAAAAAAATTAAAATTTATTTATTTATAAATTTTTTACGTAGAAAAGTTGTTATAGACCCTAATTGATTTATATTAGGATCCACGACGGTATTTAAATCGATCAATGTTAATTTACTTTCATAACGAGTAAAAAATAGCAATTTGCATGACCTTGCTTATAGTCACGGAGTTTTTTGTCCATGTTTTGACAATGTAGAGGACAAGAAACCGTCAACTAAGCAGAAGAGCAACTAGAGTTTACATCGCAAAATTAGCTCAGTGCGCTTTACTTGCGTTTTATTTATTGTTTCGGTCATATCTAACATTATAAATATATTTATATATAATGAAAAACTATTTAAAAAAAGGTTATGTGTTATAGTATATTCGATATTTTTTAAATCAAGTTAAACTTAGCAAAACACAATGTTAAAAGAAATATATATTGGTATCAAAATTAAGATAATTTTTATTCGAGAAATATAATGTTTTTAAAGCTATTATCAAAATTGTACCTCTAACACTCAACGTTCCTGTATAAATAATTTTAAACCAATTTATTAAACAAATCTGTTAAAGTTATTTGACCATCCGTATCAATAGCACGAGATATACAAAATGATTATTATATATAGATTCTATTTAATAGTGTTTTTGACGCAGAGTATGCAGGCAGCTATAAAACTTAAAATAAATGATTTTCAAAATAACAATAAACTTTCGAAGCCAATGGTACAGTTTTGACATATTTCCATTCAACGATTATTGTCAATATCTTCATTAACCGTTAATTTTTTATATTAAAATACTTACAGCTCACAATTATACAAAATTGTTTCATCAAAAAATCAGGAAATAAAGTATTGTCTGGGAACTGGACGTCAAACGACATTCGTGCCCTTGAAAGCTTATACCGGCTAGCACCCGTATACTTGATGGGATCGTATGAAACTGAGATTTTTAAAAACCGTAAACGACTAAAAAATCCTTTCATATTTGTTAAAGCATCCATGAAAAAGAAAAAGTATCCCGCGGTTACTTCGATTCTCGTTGCTGATTCCGGTGCCGATTTAACATCCGCTTTATACATACTGCGTAACTCAACTCTGTGGAATTTTCAGGGATTTTTCGTTATAGTCGATAAAAATGCTACAAGCAGATGTGAATCGGCTGGCCAGTTTTTACACACAGTTTGGTCTTTCAATATTCTACGAGCTGTATTATTGTGTCACAGTACACCCAATGAAATACAGTTTTACACGTTTAATCCATACAATATTCAAGCACCCGAGTGTTGGGATAAAAGTTCTAATGTTTATATACGAAACAATCATCCATGGACGTTGTTTGTAAGATCGATAAATACGAAAAATAGATTTTTTGGTGAATATGTTTTATACGTCATTCTCGATCTTAATGTAAAAATAACTTACTCATTCATTTTAATATAGATTCGTCCATTTGCCAAAACCTGGATTTTGACAAAACAATAAACCTGCGAGGTTACAACCTCCGTTTAGGTGTGTGTTGCGAGTCTGATATTCTGCGCTGCGATCTAACAAAACCAGGATTTAAAAAATTTTCCCGTATAAATGGGGAAATTCAGCGAAACCTCTGGGCGTCGCTAAACGTCACGGCGACCTTCAAGTACTACTCTGAAATTGGTTTTATCAACGATAATGATCGTCCTCAAGGCTCGCTTCAAGACATCACGTTGGGAACCCTAGATGTTCAAATTAACCGACGACTTCAACGGGATTTTTGGAAAATGCAAACCTACCCGCATGATGTTTCAGATGTGTGCATTGTCACTGCTACATTAAAGATGACGCCCTTGAAGAAGATCTTTAGCAGCTTTTCCCTTAATTTAGTTGGGGTAATGCTAATCCTATGCCTCATATCGATACTTATTTTAAAACATGTTCTTAGATCCGGGAGCGTAGCAACAACTGGACTGGAGTTAATTCGCATGCTTGTTGGAGTTTCCACGATCCGGCAACCTGATGCTTCATCACATAAGATTTTTTTTCTCAATACTATGTTGTTGATAGCTTTAATTAGCTCGTATTTTCAGACCCAATTGAATGCTTATTCCGTGGCGCCGAATAGTATTGCCACGGTGAACAGTAGAGAAGACCTAATTGAATCAGGTTTAGAGGTTTACGGACGAGTAATCCTTAAACAGTTCATCGTGCATCCAGATCTTCAACAACGTTATAGGGTCAGTGAGTTCGATGATTGCGTAAAGCGAATTGCTAAAGGGGAGAAAATTGCTTGTATACAAGAATGTTCTAGAATAAGGTACAGTATGCACAAAAGTTCGGATCTGCACGTGGCGAAGGGTAAGTTGAGAGAGCTTTTTCTCGTTTTCATAATGAGGGAGGATTGGCCGTTACGGGCAAGATTAAAGAAAAATCTGAGAAGAATGGGCGAGGCTGGGATCATTGTCAATCTAAAGAGAAGAGAAAGAAAACATTACTTGAAAAATAAAATGAACCATTCGGAAAGCAGGGCTCTTATAATAACATTAGAACACAATGGTTTTTGTTTTATTATTATGGGATCTCTATTTGGTTTTGCCACTTTTGTGCTCTTAATCGAAATTTTATTACATACGGTTGTAAATTAAGAGTTGCTGAATTCATTAATAAACTTAAAGGTTTAAAAACTACCGGCTACATATGCCTCCTAACATCTTTTTTGTCTATCAACCTTATTATTGTTATAAGTATTATATTCTTACACTAACGGTAGAAGTGCAGTAAGTGCGTATGCATACTTTGAGCAAACGCCATTATGACATTTGCCGATGTACAGTAGTCATATAGAAATAGATTGTATAAATTTTTGTTTATAATTTGGAATGCAGGAATAATCTAAATCAAGTAATTATTAATTTATATTAAACAAAAAAAAATTAAAGTTCAATGCATTAATTATATTACATTTTTTACTTTTAAATAAACATTATATTTAAAAAAGTGAATTACGTATACAAAAAATATGCAATGCTGCTCGGACATTAGTACGTGCGAAATTAAAAAGCTTTCAGCTAATGGTGTTAATGCTATTGACGAGTTTGTAGTTTTAAAATGTTTTCAATACTACTAGAACGTCAGATATGGATTTGTTTATTTCTTGGCACAACCGTATGGAATTTAAAAAAGTTTGATAAATATTCAATGAATTTAAAAACTAACGCATACATTGCATTTATTCTAATAATGATAATTGTAAATAAATATCATAAAACACACTCAAGTATTGTAAATCTTTTCAATAAAACTGTTAATAAAAGCAATGAATTGAAATTAGCTTATGTAATGAAGACAATGGTAATTTTAATGTTGATAATTTGAATTTCGAAAAAATAATTTTCTATTTCACAAATAAATAAATTCTGACGAATAAAATTCTTAGGTCAATATTTTGGAACTCTGTTTCGTATATGACTTAGACAAAATCACTTTTACCGGTGATTGGACTTCGCTTCAGACTTGGCATGATCTGCTTCCACCTACTTTATCCATACATATAATTAGTACCTCTGAATCAAAAATGTTTGAACGTCATAAACGTTTAAAAGTTCTAAAGATAACAGAAGAAATAGTTAGACAATTCCGCAATCCAGCGAAAGTTTTTATAGTCTCTTTAACAAATGTAACTGTTAATGAAACGTTGTTATTGATAAAAAATTCGACGTTTTGGAATCCAGATGCACTTTTTTTTCTACTTAATTTAAAACTTCAATGTTCTGAAGCTGTAAATGTTCTTCAAACTGTCTGGAAATTCAACATTTTAAATGCAATTTTTATTTGTTATGAAAATATTGAAGAAATCGCGTTTTATGGCTTCAATCCCTTTACAGCTTATGCCCCAATGTTATGGAAATCACGAGATGTTTTAAGGGACCCTACAAGAAATCATCCATTTACAGTTTATCGTTTTTTTCTAAAATCATTCGGTAAGAGCTCACCAATCGATACAGTCAATCACACTATAAATTATCATCTAACTTTTTCCTACAGATAATTCCAACACAACTCTTTGTCAGGCTCTAACCTTTGACAAAACTCGTCGTCTTGACAATTACCCCGTTCGCCTGTGTGGTGTATTCACCCCATTAATTTTCAGTGATCCAATTCCTAAATTGCCTTTTCAATCCAACCTCCGACATTTCATTGGCATGGAAGCGCGTATCTCTCAGGTGGTCTGGCAAAAATTAAAAGCTTTGGCCACTGTCACAATCATCAAGCACAGCGGCTACATAGATGAGAACAACCAACCACATGGTTTAATCAAGCATATAATGGACGGTGATCAAGACATGGTGGTAAATACATTTTACTTCAGACCTTTCTGGCATCTCGAGACGTACCCTCATGGTATCGGTGGGATATGCGCTCTGACTAAGGAGGAAAGGAGAATTAATGTGAATACGATGCTCTGGGTGTTTAAGCCTATTGATATATCACTAATTGTATTTGCAACAGTATTAATGATCATCGAAATGAAGTACTTGATTGGAGTCGAGTTTACCAATGCGTTTCTAAAGGTTTTACAGATGCTTCTGGGTACGTCATATTTTTCCAGATGAATTGTGTATTTATAAGTTTATATGATATAACTACGAATTATTTTCTTTTGCGATATAGGCATGTCGATCAAATGCTCACAGTCTTGTCTGCAGCGAATCAACATTGCTTACATGATATTGATAATGTTCGGACTGAACAGGTTTCTGGAAACTAGTCTCACTTCGTTTCTGGTCGCGCCCAGTCACTTGAACAACATTGATTCACTGGAAGACATTCTCGAACGCAATTACCAGATCTATGGACGTCCCTTTATGAAAGAGTATCTAGACGAAGACAATTTCACCGGAGGCTTCATAATTTCTACTTTTGAGGACTGTATAGAGAAAGTAAAAATGGGTCAGAGGGTCGCCTGTCTCAAGGATTGCCTGTTGTCAAAATATTATCTAACACAATATGATTTCATCCATGTGTCGAAGAAACCTGTGAAACTCATTTACGAGACTTTTTTAATAAGGGAGGATTGGCCGCTCCGCGAAAGAGTGAATAAAGCGGTACAAAAAATACATGAGGGTGGAATTCTATCATATTTGAAAACTCTTGAGCTTTTTAAACATGATCAGGAGCAAATGTTACGTATGAAGATAAACAAAAAGAATAGTTCAATTTCAGAAGATTACAAACCATTGAATCGAAAAACAATGAGCTTCGTCTGGTACGTTCTGACAATTGGGATCTTCTTTGCCTTTGGAACTTTTATCGTAGAAGTAAGAAGTAATAGAAATTAATGATAAAAATTTTACGTTTTATGAAAATATATATTTATTTCGTGAGTATTTAATAAACTTCATGAGCACGTTCCATAAGTTCTCAGATGCATGGGTTCCGTTACGGAAGATCATCAAGCCGTTTGTGTCACTTATGGAGCAAACCCCATGAATGGATTTTAAAAAGGTTATTATAATGAAAATAATTGTAAATTAAGATATTAATTTCAAGCAAAAGTCTGAAAAATAAACATCACTTTTATTATTTATCTCCTTTCTTGTGACGTATTAAGAAAAAACAGAATTTCATAGCCTACACGTATTCGCTTTGCAAGTCGTACTATAATTTACAGGCACTATGTCTAAAAAATAAATTAACATTAATAAGTAACACAAATAAATTTATTGCAAAACAAAATCGATCCATCTAAATAAATCCATCCTAAAATTATGGAAACTGGGTAGAGATGTCTTATAGAGAAAACGAAAATGAGTTTCACAGGTGCGCAGCACAATATAGAGTGGAATAACCAGTTCGTTTCTTATCCCTCTACTAAGATTCCGTAAGTTATACTTATGAAATCAATCTAATAAATAGCTTAGAACTTTCAACCTGAATATTTTATACAATAGTAAACAGGCAAGATAATCCCGGTGAGTTTTAGTTTTCAGCCAACCCAGCTAATCTTTGAAAGGATTGATTTTGCAATCTCTACGGTTTGATTCTCAGTTCGGTCGAAGCATCAAAGTGTACTATATAGGAAAAGAAATCTTGTATAAAAATTATAGTAACAGTTTAATAAATTGGGTATTTTCCGTCAAAAGATTTTACAGTAATAAATTTACTGCTGTGAGTTACTTTGAAATGAAAATACAACTAAATTTATATATTATTTTAGTAACGTTTGCCTGCTCAGAGAAAAGATTCATATATAAATTTTAGCATGAGCGACTTTTAAAATACTAAATCAATTTGAAAACTTGACTGAAATATTCTTCAAGTGTTAAATTTTTCATAGCTGTCAAGAAACCA